>BSBK01013834.1:0-32562 GCA_027943335.1 Chamaecyparis obtusa | reverse complement strand
AATTTCTTGTAAACTTGAAACCATCTCCCATTTCAGGTACTTTCGATCAAAAGTACTTTGGCAAAAAAAGCTAAATTTAGTTAATACTAAGGGACTTTCGATCAAAAGTCGCTTAGTTTAGATCGAAAGTCAAGTTTGACTTTCGATTGAAACTAATGTCGGCCTTTTTGGTGGCATTTTTGGGTAATTAGAATTTGGTATAAATAAACGTATATTTTTTTCATTTCATAAATCTAAAAGCTGTAAAATAATTTGCATTTAGGAGAAGGAAGACATTTTGGCATTGAATAATTTTCTAGGTTTTGATGGGAAGTAAAAAAAGAAGGCTAAACAAAAGTACACAACATTATTCAGAAGAGACTAAACAAAAACTATGTGAAGAATCATGAAAAAGATATCATCATTAGAATCAAGGTATGTCTAAGATGTCTCTAGATAGATATTTTGAGTTGATGGTCAAGACTTGTCTTAATGTTCATGTAAATGTGATATTGTACAGGACTATTAGACTTAACTAGACCTAATTGTAGACCTATTTGGACTAATAAGACTTATTAGGACTAATTAGGACCTCTTCTAGGGCTATTAGGAACCAATTAGAATCAATGAGAAACAATTAACACCTAATTAGCCTTAATTAGGACTAATTAGGACTTAATAGGACTAATTAGGACCTATTAGGACCTATTAGGACTAATTAGGACCTATTAGGACTTATTAGAACCCGATTGGGACTAATTAGGACCTATTAGGACTAATTAGGATCTAATAGGACCTATTAGGACTAATTAGGACCTAATAGGATGAATTAGGACCTATTATGACCAACTAGACTCAATTAGGACCAATATGGACCATCTAGACTCAATTAGGACCAACTAAACATAATTAGGACCAATTAGGACCTAATTAGGACCTATTAGATTCAATTATGACCTATTAGATCTAATTATACTCAATTAGGACCAATTAGGACCTAATATGAACCAACTAGACTCAATTAGGACCAACTAGACACAATTATGACCAATTAGGACCTATTAAGACCTAACATGACCTACTAAACTCAATTAGGACTAATTAGACTCAATTAGGACCAATATGCACCTAATATGACCTATTAGACTTAATTAGGACCAATTAGGACCTAATATGGACCAATTAGGACCTAACATGACCTATTAGACTCAATTAGGATGAATTAGACTTAATTATGATTGGTTAGGACCTAATATGGACCAACTAGACTCAATTAGGAGGTCAACTAGACTCAATTATGACCAATTAGGAACAATTAGGACCTAATTAGGACCTAGTAGATTCAATTATGACCTATTAGATCCAATTATAGTCAATTATGACCAATTAGGACCTAATATGACCTATTAGACTCAATTAGGACCAACTAGACTCAATTAGGACCAATATGGACCAACTAGACTCAATTAGGACCTAATTGGGACCTATTAGATCTAATTATACTCAATTAGGACCAATTAGAACCTAATATGGACCAACTAGACTCAATTAGGACCAACTAGACACAATTATGATCAATTAGGACCTAAATAGGACCTATTAGGACCTAACATGACCTACTAAACTCAATTAGACTAATTAGACTCAATTGGACCAATTAGGACCTAACATGACCTACTAAAGTCAATTAGGACTAATTAGACTCAATTAGGACCAATTAGGACCAATTAGGACTAATTAGAACCAATTAGACTCAATTAGGACCAATTAGGACGTAACTCGACATACTAAATTCAATTAGGACTAATTAGACTCAATTAGGACCAATTAGGACCTAATATGACCTATTAGACTCAATTAGGACCAATTAGACTGAATTGGGAGCAATTAGGACCTAATATGGACCAATTAGGACCTAACATGACCTATTAGACTCAATTAGGACTAATTACACTCAATTAGGACTAATTCTAGACTTAATTAGGATTGTTTAGGACCTAATATGGACCAACTAGACTCAATTAGGAGGTCAACTAGACTCAATTATGACCAATTAGGAATTTTTAGGACCTAATTAGGACCTATTAGATTCAATTATGACCTATTAGATCTAATTACAGTCAATTAGGACCAACTAGGACCTAATATGACCTATTAGACTCAATTACGATGACCTAGACTCAATTATGACCAACTAGACTCAATTAGGACCAACTAGACACAATTATGACCAATTAGGACCTAATTAGGACTATTAGATTCAATTATGACCTATTAGATCCAATTATAGTCAATTAGGACCAATTAGGACCTAATATGACCTATTAGACTCAATTAGGACCAACTAGACTCAATTAGGACCAACGAGACACAATTATGACCAATTAGGACCTAATTAGGACCTACTATTTTCAATTATGACCAATTAGATCTAATTATACTTAATTAAGACCAATTAGGACCTAATATGGACCAACTAGACTCAATTAGGACCTATTAGGACCTAACATGACCTACTAAACTCAATTAGGACTAATTAGACTCAATTAGGACCAATTAGGACCTAACATGACCTACTAAAGTCAATTAGGACTAATTAGACTCAATTAGGACATAATATGACCTATTAGACTCAATTAGGAACAATTAGGACCTAACATGACCTATTAGACTCAATTAGGACTAACTAGACTCAATTAGGAACAATTAGGAACAATTAAGACCTAATTAGGACCTATTAGATTCAATTATGACCTATTAGATCCAATTATAGTCAATTAGGATCAATTAGGACCTAATATGACCTATTAGACTCAATTAGGACCAATTAGACTCAACTATGACCAATTAGGACCTAATATGGACCAATTAGGACCTAACATGACCTACTAAACTCAATTAGGACTAATTAGACTCAATTAGGACCAATTAGGACCAACTAGACACAATTATGACTAATTAGGACCTAATTAGGACCTATTAGCACCTAAAATGACCTACTAAACTCAATTAGGACTAATTAGACTCAATTAGGCCCAATTAGGACCTAATATGGACCAATTAGGACCTAACATGACTAATTAGACTCAATTGGGACCAATTAGGACCTAACATGACATATTAGACTCAATTGGGACTAACTAGACTCAATTAGGACCAATTAGGACCTAATTAGGACCTATTAGATTCAATTATGACCTATTAGATCCAATTATAGTCAATTAGGACCAATTAGGACCTAATATGACCTATTATACCAACTTATACTAATTATGACCAATTTATACTTCATACATGTGTAGGAAATGCTCAAGAATCACAAGCTGAACAAGCTACCCAACATTCAGAAGTTGGAGAAGGGTCATCACAAGCTCAACAAGCCCAACCTTCAGAAGCTGGAGAAGGGTTATCACAAGCTCAACAAGCACAAGTCTCAGAATATCAAATAAGTACACATCTCAAGCTCTTTATCTCACTGACTCAATTTAGTCATTGTCTCAATTTAGTCTCTTATTGGTGAATATACATTTTGGGTCTTTCCCCTAAGAATAAGTTATTGTTTTTGTTGTGTACATGCAGCCTTTGATGATGAAAATGTTGGACAAAGGGCATCCCAAGTTGATTCAACCCAAGGTCAAACAAGTATGTGTTTCTCTCATTAATGTATAATAATTTATAGGTAGAACATGTTCAAGAGCTTGTAAATACGTATTTCATGAAGGTCTCCTTAAGATGAGATATTAAGATTTTTTATTTTATTTTATTTACTATGGAAGTGCAAGAAACATATGTGAATGATAGTTTACTCCAACAGTTGAAGAGAAAAATTAATCATAAAAGCATAGATCATTTAATTCAAATGGGTGTTGAAAAATTGAGAGATTATGCTAAACAACCCATAAATATTATGAAGAGGGCATTGAATAAAAAGTCTAAGCAAATAATGAAACAATTTGAGAATCTTGGTACACTTGAAAAAACTCAACTGTTATCAATTACACTTCTTAAAGATGAGTTAAAAGAGCCCTTAAAATTATTGGGTGTAGATGCAAGTTTGAAAACGTTAAAATCAAGTAACGTACAAAAAAATATTGTTGACAGTGTTAAGGAAGGTTTGCATTCCATTGGGAAAACAACTAGATCTACAGATAGGTCCATTTCAAGAAGAGTGATACTGACATCTATTTTAAATAGAAACATGTCCCAAAGAGGACAAATTTCTTCACTTTCATCTCAAATCGGGTACACTAGGAAGACAATGACATACTATTTGAAAAGAAGAATCAGTTTGGATGATACTACATTGGAAGGTAATTGGGCACTAATGTGTAGAGCTCCTCGGTCTGATAGAATTAATGAAATAGTTAGGAACTTAGTTACGTCATTTTGGACTGATCATACTCATCCTTCACCAAATACAAGAGACATTATCAAGAAGAGGACTAGGGCTAAGGAATATTTCTAGCACACAAAACATTGTTTGGACACCACACAACATGAATTGTATCTCTCATTTTGTAACTCAAATCTTGACATTAAGATTGGACAAACAATGTTTGAAAGATTAGAGCCATTTTTTGTAAAGATAAATAAATCTTTTGAAACTTGTTGTTGTCGATATCACATTGAATTCCATCTCTACTACCAAGGGTTTAGAAAGATGATAGAAGAAAGTGGTGGTTCTCAAAATGATTTCCCTAAATGTCCAAGTCAATTCATAACATCAATCTTATGTAACAAATCAATTGATCATGAAATACCTAAAATAGATTGCATAAGAGGAGCTTGTCAAACATGCGGGGATTTGGCTAAATTTCCTTTGAGACATGAAGATACTAACATGGCAAGGATGATAAAATGCAAGAGATACAAGTACATAAAGTCTGAAACAAAAGTCGGGAAAGAATCAACAAGGTTGGAATATGTAGAAGATGAGATACCTGTTGCAACATTTATGGAGAATTTTCATAAATTGATTCAACCATACACACGACATGTTTTTTCACTAAATGGCAAGTAGAAGAATTCCAAATACAAAAAAGAATATTTTCCAATTGGACCGATTTTATCGGTTGTTGATTTTGCAAAGAACTACTCCTTTGTATCTCAAAAATAACTTCAAGCAGAACACTACTGTATAGAGCAAGTGACTATCATGGTACATGTGTCTTATTGACATGCACAATTAGATTTGGATGGTGTTGAAAGTACATATGAAGCACGAGTCATAAAGAAAGAATATCACTTTTACATTAGTGATGATAAAGAGCATGACATACATTTTGTTGACCATTGCTTTAAGACATTTTTTGGATATTTGGAAAACAAAGGCATCAAAATTGAAAAGCATTTTGTTTGGTTGGATGGATGTGCAACACAATCTAAATCAGCAAGGTCATTTTACGCACTATGTAGATATCATCGATACCAAAAGATACCACATATTTGGAGTTTCTTTGAGAGTGGACATGGAAAGGGAGAGCATGATGGTGCAGGAGCTTGTATCAAATGTGCTTTAAGAAAGTATCAACTGGACTATCAGGGATATCATATAAATAATGCTCATGATGTAGTTGAGTGGTGCAATATGCATTTTATGGTGCCAAATTGTGATAACACATCATCAGGATTAGATCGAGTCATACCCTTCTGAGTATTCTAGGAGATAACAGGTACTAATTTTAAATTTATTGATCATTGTTTGAGTTAACTTATATATATGTCTTTAATTTTACATGTGACCTCTCTATTGTTCAGGTGTTGACAGAAGATCAATCCATGGATGCAAGAGAGTAGACAAAACAAGATCCCTACATTTAGTTATGAGTATGGATAGTAATGTGTGGTCATTGTACACTATAGATTATTCATGCTTTTGTTATGACTGCATTTTTGAAAACTATGATGAATGTATCAACCAAAAATGTGGATATGTTAGTGAATGGAATTTGGTTCCACTAGATGTTACAAACACAAATGACATTCAAGTTGATAGCTTTGATGACACTCCATTGATTTCTACAGATTATGACCATATTTCAAGTTTGATCAAAATTGGTATGTGTGTGTTTATGTACACATTTTTAAAAAGGGCTCATAAGTTCTCAATTCATTTAAATAAAGGTTTTTTAATTTATATTTACAAGTTCCTAAAATTAAAAGTTCACTTTAAATGTAGGACATATTTTTGTAGTAGCAGAGCCTGGAAATGTGGAAGATGTTAGTTACTATTTATTATGTTGTTGTAAGGAGAGGATGAAGCTAACATAGAGTGAAACAAGGGATGGAATTATGTTTCCCACAAGCTCTAATACTATATTTAAGTTTGTTTATATGGTTAGTATTTATCAGATCTATATATTTAACATTGAGGAACATATTTGAAGCAAACAAAAATACTTAAACAAGGGATCATTTTATTGATTATCAACCTAACAATAAGGTTTATCAGTATAGTCATCTTGTAATTGCCACTGACCTATCTCTTGTTCCTGTGACAAGACGTGGCATTCGTAAGTGGAGACTTGATACTGACGACCATGAGAGAATATTAAATGTTATTGGAGAGAGAGATGAACCACTTGATGTGGAATAAATCGCGCATGAAATATGATTTGAACTAAATTTTTCACGGGCGAGACCAGAGGTTTTCTTAGCTCCATTCTTTCCTACTGGTGCCCATAGTGAATGGAGCTTGAATTAAATTAAAAATTAAGAATATATAGATCTCAAATTTATGTCTTACAAGTGGATATGATATATTAATTATCCACCTGAATATGAAGTACTCTAACTTTAGAATATGAATGTGTGTATGTATTGAATTTGCATGTGTTACATTAGGATGTGCATGTTTTAAATATAAAATCTACTTGAAGTACAACAACATTAAATTAAAAGTATGTGCACACAACTATTATCAAATGTACATTTAAATCAAACATGTGTACAATCAAACATCATTCATGTATGTAATCTATTGAATTCAAACACGATTCATGTATGTTTAATCTATTGAAATCAAGTTCATCAAATTTAAATTAAACATGTACATGTGTATATGTAATCTATTGAAAGTATTAAAAATTTACAAGTTCATCAAACACATGCACATGTATCTAGAGTGAAAGTATATATATAATGTATGCATGAAACATCAATCATGTGTGTAGATCAAGTACTGTAAATATGAATAATATGAATCAATCATGCACGTCAAACATTCTATCAAAAGCCTGTCTATATATATACATATATAGATATATATATACATATATGGATATATATATACATACATATATATATATATATATACATATATATATATATATATATATATATATATATATATATATACACACACACACACACACACACACACACACACACACACACACACACACACACACACACATATAGATATACATATAAAAACATAATAATTAGAACTAAGCAACTGAAATAAACTACACATTCATCAGCTAGTTAACCCCAAAGTTCAGATTGTATTTCCTAGCTCTTCAAAATACTTGCCAGGGTTAGAGGGCCATTACAATTCCTAACAGGTTCTCCAACAAAATCCCTTAATCAGGTAGATCCTAATAGGTCTTAAATTGAAATCCTCTAAAATAGTGGCTCTTTCATTAGGGTACTAAACCCCTTCACCGGGTTACTCCTAATAGGGTAAATCTCTTAAGAGGACTAGAGGTAAATCCCTTAACCAAGTGACTCCTAATAGAGCATTTGTAAAGCTCTTAATAGGGCTGATTGTTTAATAGGGCATACTTTAAAAGAGTGAAAATATTTTTGGGTACTAATTCCCAATGTGGTTTTTCCCTCTAACCAAGGGTTTCCATGAGAAAAATACTAGCATGTTATTGTGTTGCATATTTGGATGGTTTTACTTGTTTCATTGTTTATTTCTACACAAGTTATAGTAGTAGATGAATGTTGTTGAATGCTTAATGAAAATTTGGAATTGGTAAATAATTGATTCACCCCCCCTCTTAGTAATCTTGGACCTTATAATACTAACAAGTTATATCTAATACATTTTATGTAGCTAGTACATATTATAATTTTTATACCTTTTGGAAAACAAGCTCATCATTGATATAATGGTAATTGTCATCTTATACATTTTTCCTCATGGAATCTTCTCCAATGTACTCATTGATGCATTGTTAGTCTATGTATCTTGACTATATATGGTTTTGTGTCTCAATATCTTATATCTCAACTACAATCTCTCATTATCCAACTTAGTGTTTGGGTCTTCTATATTAGATCATGGATCCCTTGGCATAGGTGATATTGCCTCAAAAATCAATAATAGTTATCTTTTCTCTAATCATCAAACCCCATAATCCAATCTCACTTTATGTCCTAAGATGTACATTGTCTCTCCTATAAGTACACTCTTTGTCCAAACTATCTATGTATCCTCTCAAGAAAATATCCCTCTAAAAAATGGTTTGTCTGTCCAATTAAGTATCTCAAATGCATAATACACTAGATCTTCTACATCCTCTACCCAAACCTCACTCTCCCCTCAAGGCCTCTTTATAAATAAGTCTATGTCAGCTATCTGTCATCTCTAGTAGGGAATGTAACCCAACTTCCATAGTTTCCCAATACCATCATATAAAAAAAAACAAGGAATCCCTCTCTTCCATCCCTTGTCGATAATATCTCATTCCATAGCTACGTGCTTCCATGCCCATATGTGTACTTGAGTAACTCTACATGCAAAAATTGCTCATGTTATGTATACTAGAGTCAAGTCATGGTATAAATTGGCTAGGACTCATATTCCACATTCATAGGTAATCAAATGTTGTATCATCTCTACTATGACTTTTCTCATGCAATCAACAATCATCTTGATCATTGATCTAGGACATTAGTCTTAGATCTCTATTGTGATTGTCGCCATGCAATAAATAATCTACTTGATCTTTGATCTAGGATAAGCAATGCTCTATTGAATCTACCTAGTAGAAATAGTAGAATATAAAACCTTACTTTTACATCTTATGGCTCTAAATCATGTTGGTTAATGCCTAGATCATATGTCCCAAAAACCCTAGAATCAAAACCTCATTTCCAACATCAACATTATAAATCAATTTCTCTCCCTCTATGGGGGTCTAGAAGATTCACAAAATGTCCTCTAATATCACATTCACTTCGCATATTGGTAGGATAAATTGATTTTACTCACTATACCATCTCTCTATAAATATTGTCATCATCATCAGACATCACCTAATCTTAGGCATTAACTTAATGAACCATTAGCCAAATATAGTTGAGAAGTTCTCATATCTCTATATTAGTTTTGATCTTATTGTCAGTATTCAAGAGTGTCTCTCCCATGATTAGAGGGGTTCTAAATCTTTCTACAACAATAAAACCCAAAATGTTAGTTAATTTACCTAAAAAGTCCACTTTTCTAATTTATACTTTTTTCCTATTTTTCCCTAATTTGTGTTGTTTGTTTGTACACAATAGGTGTATCCTATGATGAATTTTTCATACTCTTTTTTGTCCAACTCAAGTTTCTCCTCACCCCTTAATCTATCATTTGACTTTGATTAAAGTTTCTCTAACTTGTTTAAAAACCCTTCACCATCATTTCAAAATAACCTGGACAATGGACCAACATCAACTGTTTAATTGTAAAACTCCATATTCTCCCAATGAATCTTCCTAGCTCTTTTAGACATCATACTCCTCCCTTCTTTTTCTCCTCTTGACCTATTTTTTGTATCTTGATAAAGTAAAAAAAAAGAGCTATTTTTGCCTATATTTTCCTTATTTATCCCACATTTGATCTCTAATTGACTTTTTTTTCATATGTTTCATGTCTTTTATTTTTATTTTTTTACCTTCCTAACCTTTTTACCTATTGAGAGTTTAAATAAAATATATTTTCTAGTCAATCTCTCAAGAGATATCCTATGACCATCCTACAACTAGGAATTTTTTTTTGTTATGAACATCTTTGTATTTAAAACAATGATATAAAAATTATTGCCTCAAAAAGGATAAAATTTAGACAGAACTAATGCATTTTTATTATATCATCGTTTGCATTATTCGTGTTCATCTTTACTATTTAAATATTTTTTAATTATTTAATTAAACTAATTATCCTTTAATAATTAAATAATTTTACTATTTCTCCTAACTAATTCCCTAGCTTGAATATATAAATAAAATATTTTAATTAGCTTCTATAGATGCATATACACTTCATCATTCCTCAAAAATTAAATAGAATCAAATATTTTATTTTCCCGAAGCATTTATAGGTCACCTTATGACTCCATTTGAGAAATCTAGTGCATTATATGTTAGACCCTCTGTTGACATTTCTCAATGGTTGATTTGACATTTCTCAATCCATGGAAATTTCTCGATCCTTGATTTTGCCTCTTAATCCATGGAAATTTCTTGATCCTTGATTTTGCCTATTAATCCGTGGAAATTTCTCGATCCTTGATTTTGCCTCTTAATCCATGGAAATTTCTCTATCCTTGATTTTGCCTCTTAATCCGTGGAAATTTCTCGATCCTTGATTTTGCCTCTTAATCTTTGGAAATTTCTCGATCTTTGATTTTGCCTCTTAATCCTTGGAAATTTCTTGATCCTTGATTTTGCCTCTTAATCCATGAAATTTCTCTATCGTTGATTTTGCCTCTTAATCCCTACAGTTGGTCAAATGTATGCAAAATATATAAATAATATCTTTACCCCTCTTATTTTACATCTAGCACTACTATCACCCACATACCAAATCGTAGAAGAAGTCTGAAACAACAATCGAGTCTCTTGAGGTCTTTGTAATGGTATTCTTGTTTATCATTTGATATTCTGCATAGATAAAAATATTATTGTTTCTCATTTGATTTTGTGCATAGATCTTAGATTTATTTTCTGTTTGTGTGAATTATGAGTTTAGACTGATCTTAGATTGATTTCTTGTACCTATAGATTGTGAATCTAAACTTTACAATACATTATTTCTATTAGTATAATTATATTCTACAAAATATTTTTAGCGTGAGGGACACTAAAAGTCATCCCATACTATTTTCAATTGTAGATTTTAGGGATTTCAGAATTAGGTCGCACGAAAAGTGTGCCTGGTGTTTTGGGCAGGTTTTGAATCTATGTACGAAATCTATAATTTGGGGGGCCTGGAGATTCGGAAACTCCAGAGGTCTAGCAAGTGGTTGCTCATCCGAGAAATAGACGACTACAGCGGAGGTACATTATCATCTACAGTTAGAATCTGTGTGCAAATCTACAGGTAGAATATGTGTCCAAGGAAGATCCAGTTATTATAATGATCATAGATTCCAATTCACTCATAAAGGGTTGGTACATTATCTGATTTTTCTCAGGTTCTTAGGTGAGATTCTGCTTCAATGTCAAAATTTTAATGGGTTTCTTCTCTGGTTGAGTATCTTTAGGTTATCTTTAATGGTAATTATAAAACTCAATGACATTGAAAATTATGATTCTTGTGATCTTTTGTCTGAGAAGAATCAAAATTCTCAATGTCTTTGAGTTCTATATAGAATCCCCAGCGAGAGAAGAATCTCTATTTGAATTCTCACATTGACGCAGAATTTCCTCTAGGAACTCTGCTCCAGCCAAATATCCACTAGTAGCTTCAGATTCAGTACAGCCTATATATCAGTTGGAACTTGAGGAAAAGCAGTGTTGTTTAAGTATAGAACCTGTCTTCAAACTTGTCTTCATCGAAGAAGGTATTTCCATTTTGAAGAAATGAATGGCACTTCTCATTTTCTGCACTTTGCATTCTACCACTTTTTAAAATAAGTTCATTCGTTTTGAGATGGCATAATACAAAAGCATTCTTCAGAAGAGAAGCAAATTCAATACCATCTCAGAAATCCGAGATTGCTTTGGCTGTTTATTACTGTGCAATTCTTCAGTTTGAGGCTTTCTTTCAAGCGTTGATTTGGTAACATATAACACTGTAATTTGTAAGAGGGATTTCCTGTAAACGTAAATTTATTTACATTTTAGAGTTGGACTCAGAAGCTTTAGTCGCATGTTTGGATTTTGTTTTATTTGTAAACATGGGTCATCTGAATTGAATGCAGTCCATTCAGAAAATAGTTTGGGACAGATAAGGGCTGGGGCATGGATCAATTAGTAAGAGTTTGTGGTAAACGCTAGATTGGGAGATCTACTCTCTATTTAGTTCATATGATATTGGAACATTGTCTATCAATTAAAAAATCTATTGGATGTATTACAGATTATTGGGAGCTTACATTCTTAAAAAAGAGAGTTTTGAACAGATAAATAAAATAATAAATAAGATAATTATCATTTGACTACAAAACCATATGATATGAAAGCATGGCTGTTTCCTTTACATGCACATCTATATTGTCTGAAATTCTCTCTTTGAATGAATGAAATCAAATAATACAAGCATATTATATCAATTTACATCGTCTAATTAATAAGCAATTTCAATAATACACTTACATTATATGAATTGATATCATCTAATTAATTTTCAATAATGTTTGAGATCTTATTCAAAAGAATATATATTTCCCATAATTTCATTTAACAACTATTCAACGTCATCAATAGATGAAAGATTCATTTATTACTGAGTAATTGAATTCAGAAATCAATAAAATCTATAAAAGAAATCAACAACAGTGTTTCTAACAATGCGCTAGTTTACCAGTATCAACATGTACTGAGAACAACAAATTCCCAAATAGGAAAATACAGACCAATTTTATTAGGGTATTAAATTGCTTTTTAAAGCAAAGATAATGTATTCATCAGAAATGAATGCAATCCCCAAAATGCCTCTGATGCCAATTGACAGTTTTAAATACTTATTATTAATCCTAATGAGTAGATAATAACTTGGTCAAGAATATTAAAGACCGAATTGATTTGTTTTTAGTTCTTATCATGCATATGGCAGTACGTATTGCTTAGGGCATTTTCAGTTTAGCTAGGGATCAAAACAGTTTCTTTCAACCAATTGAAAGATGTCTTTTTCTCTTATAAATTTTCTCAGCACATGTATGGGGAACATGAACCCTATGGTGTATTAAGTGATTTCAACAATAAATGTGCCTACTGGTCAACTCATTGTAGATAGATTCAATGAACTGAACCTAAACAACAGCTGCAACCACAAACCAGAGTGAATGAAGCAGATCATGGAACTATTGAAATTCATGGTGATGCAAAGTGCAGTATTTGAAAAACCTTTGGTTGTGAATAACAATTTAAATAAAGTCTGTGGATGTATATCCGATTGGCAGAGGGATGGATTCAATAGTGACACTACGAAATTTGTTAGGAACCATTTTGAGTCTTCTAGCGATTGCCATGTCCCACCATAAGCAAATGCCATGTCAGTTCTATCTTGACCAATCGATCAAAGCATTATTTTCTAGTCTTTGAACTAAGTCTGGGATGGGATAAGATTGTCTTCCACAATATTTTAGCCTCCTTGGACTTAAAGATTCATGTGTCACATTCAAATGTGATCATCTAGAGGATTTTGTCATGGCTGTATATGAGAATTCCAAAAAGTCATGAGATCATCATAGTTTGAGTTTGAATAAAAGAGTAGTGGAATATTGGAGTGTTGAGAATTCATAATGGTCAAATTGCCCTTTTTGAGAACCACACTTTGTGATTCATATTGCTGATGCAGAGTTGCACTGAGAGACTAGAGGCACATCTCATTTTCATATTGGAGAGCATCAATTTCTTGCTCCTTTTTGCATAGTTCTTGAAATCTATGTTAAGATCTAAGTTGACAAATTCTCCATTAATATTTAAAGCAATTGTAGACACTATTATTATTAGAGATTGGTTTCCTTGAATTGTGTATAAATAATTAAGTTTAGGAACTTTAAGAAAAACACATAATGCTAGCTTTGGTACACTCCATGGCAAGAGATGTTACTAGGTGGTAAGCAATCTATATCTCCAATCTAAATGTATTCAGTTATTGAAACAAACAATCTCAACAAAATTTTAGTGGAATAATACTAAGCCTGGCAGAAAATATCCTCAATGTTAGATGCGTACATGAAAGTTATTGACACAAGGCAAGGAGCAAGAGGGGCCAAACAATGGCACAACCTAATGATCCAAGATTGCTCAACACATGCAGAAGAAAACAAACACAACAGTGAGAGAGAGAATGCCAGATCTTTCATATATTTCATCAATTAGAACCATACATGCTTGGCTGTAAGGCCTTCCTGGTTAGGGCCAGATATTACAATGAATCACAAAAGTCCTCAAACATGCGAGGATTTTTCAAAATCTCTACTTCTATCTTCTACCAACTCGTATCTAAAACTATCCCCTAAACTCTAAACTAACAACTACATTTATACAAGAAACTACTGAACTGAGTTGGCCTTTAGATCCATAATCAATGGAAGGAACGGTCAGATCTAGGACCACATGCTTCCCAATGATGGAATCCAACATTAAATCTGTGATCCAATATAAATGCAAAAGTCGGCCACAACAGGAACTAAAACTAAACCTGTCAGTAAGGAAGATAACCGAGCAACAGATAGATAATGTCGAGTGCCAGTGAAATAACTGACCCCCTAGGAGATAACCAACCAACTACCGATTAACTTGGTCAAAGTAGAAACTGAGCAACACAAAAATAATCCAAAATGTTTTTGGTGACATAGGATTGCCAAGGACCCGAGATGCTCCTACATCAGACACCTAGGGTTATTTTGAAATGATTCTCTGAATCATTTGGTAGGTCTAGTCCGAGCTGTATCCAACTCAGAATGTGAAATCCATGAACTTTCTTCCATCGGTCTACTCTTCCACTTAACTAGATATTCCATATATTGTTTTCCTCTTGTACTTTTGCCAACTCTTTCCTTTAAAATTTGTTCAGCTTCATCATTCTACTTCTTAGGATATTCTGTCGGTACTGTCACTTCTTCATTGGGTTCATGATACTCATACAAATCAGCAATGTTGAAGATCGGTGATATGTCCATGTCATCAGGTAATTCAATCTCATATGCATTTCCACTATCAAATTTCTTGAAAATCTTGCAAGGTCCAAACTTCTTCATCTTCAGCTTTCCATATGTTCCAATAGGAAATCGGCCTTTCTTCAAATGAACCATCACTTCATCACCAACATCAATAGTTTTATGTCTCCTTGATCTATTAGCTCTATCTTTGTATTTCTAATTACTGTCTTCCAGCTTTAGTTTCACATCTTCATGCAATGTTTTCTTATACTCAACAAACTTTACTCCTTCAACACTTTTCTTATTCTCAACAACAATGTCTCTCAAATCAGATATTCCTCTCGGTTTTGTGCCATTCAAAATATCAAATGGTGTCTTTCCAGTACTCCTATTCATTGAATTATTGTATGCAAATTCTGTTTGTGCCAACATAAAATCCCAATTACTCGGTGTGTCTCCAACTAAACATCTAAAAGATTTCCCAAACTTTTATTCACAACTTCAGTCTATCCATCAGTTTGTGGGTGAAATGTAGAACTATATTTCAACTCAGTGCTAAATTTCTTCCAAAGGGTTTTCCAAAAGTATCCAACAAATTTATTGTCTCGGTCAGAGATAATACTCCTCAGTAATCCATGCAATATGACAATTTCCTTAAAGAAAAGATCTGCTACACGTACTGCATTTGATGTCTTTCTACAAGGTATAAAATGTGCCATCTTTTAAAATCTATCCACAACAACAAATATAGAATCATTGCCTGTTACTGTCTTCGGTAAGCCAAGAACAAAGTCCATACTGATGTCAATCCAAGGTTTCTCAGGACTATCAATCGATGTATACAATCCAATATTCTGACTTACTCCTTTTGCAACTTGACAAATTCCACAACTTTTCCCAAATACACAATCTCCTCTTTAATGAATAAACACTTTTTCAAATTTATTATCAACTTTTACTCTTTCAATCTTTGCATAACTTGTCTAACATGCAACAAATGCTCTTCTCTGGTCTTACTGAATATCAGAATATCATCAAGATATACAATCACAAACTTACCCAAGAATTTCTTCAAAACTTCATTCATCAACCTCATAAAAGTACTTGGTGCATTAGTTAAAGCAAAAGGAATAACCAACCACTGATACAAACCTTCTTTTGTCTTGAAATCAATCTTCCATTCATCACCTTCTCTGATTCTGATTTGATGATATCCACTTTTCAAATCAATCTTTGTGAAATACTTTGCTCCAGTCAAACTGTCCATTATATCATCCATTCTCATTATAGGAAACCTATACTTCACTGTTATCTTATTGATTTCTCTAGAATCAGTACACATTATCCATTCTCCATTCTTCTTTGGTACCAATATAGCAAGTACTGTACAAAGACTCAAAAGTTCTTTGATCAAACATTTCTCCAACAATTCTTGAATTTCTCGGTTCAATTCTTGATTCTTGGTAGGTGTCAATCGATGAGGTGCCTTATTCGGTAAACTAGCTCCGGGGATTAGATCTATACAATGCTCAATGCTTCTTTTCGGTGGCAAACCATCAAGTACATTATTAGAAATGATATCACTATACTTAGTGAGTAACTTATCAATCTCCTCAGGGACATTATCCTGTAGTCTACAACCTTCAAAGGGAAATATCAAGAAAATATTACAAAATTTATATGGCTAGAGAAATATATGGGACCACTCATTTATGTCTGTATACATGTTCCTTACAGAGTATAACTGATGCAAGGCAGGGAGTAAGAGGGGCCAAACAGTGGCACACCCTAATGATCCAAGCCAGCTGAAGGAATGGAAGGATGGATTTGAGAGTGGTATATTCTCTAATGAAAACTTTATCATCATCAGATTTATCCATTTTGTGAAGTTGAACATTGTCGAGGCCATCTTTTATTTTCTTGATTGTTTCACATATGACATCCAAGGAAGCGGCCATACTTTCCTTTCTCCTCTTTCCCATTCTTGATGATGATGTAGGAGTTCCTCTAACACTTGGAGTTGTAGTGGATTGATTGGAATGATTAAGGTCTTCGTCCAAATCATAAATTTACAGCTTACATCCCCATATTTTAAATGCAATAGAGTTCCTTACCAACATCCAGGGACATCCACATAATATAAAATATAGATCCTCCTTGTTAGAGATGGAAAAATACAAAAAACCCCTAGGAAGAGTAGTAATGTCAACTTGACCCTTTAGCTTCCATTTCCCTTTAACCATCTATCTAACAATCTCAATATTGGGTCGAGGGCCCAAAAATTTCCCAACCAGGGTAAGATCCATTGCATAAATAGAATGGTCAACTTGAGAGTCATGGACACAATTTTAAAACTCACCATTTTGTTGATTTGTGTTACAAGTAATAGGCAAAAAAGATGATTTACTGTTAGGTTTTAGTCTAAAGAGGGAAAACCATTTCACCTAAGGGGCACGAACCTCCCTCAAGTTGAGGCTTTCAAAACCACGTGAATCACCCCTGGAGGATCCCCTGGATAAATGAAAATAACATCATCACATGGGTCCCCATTCAAATCTTTTCCATCATAGGCATCCAGTGTTGATGAGTTATCCTTGTTTCCAATATCACCAAGAGCCCCACTGACCTACCCCTTGATATTTCCTTGTGATCCACTGCCAAAGCCTCTTGAAATCCCCTACGAACCACCCAAGTAGGAAGCCTGACCACTACTGCTAGATTTTCCGCCCAAAGCACCATTCAAGTTCACCATTGTATATTTTGAAGATCTATAGTTGCAAGGGAAAGTAATTGTTATCAGAAAAGTTTGTGGTGTTTCCATTAATGCCAAAGTGGGATATTTTTGGCATAACTGATGCAGAGACAATTGAGTGTTGTGTAGTATAAATTTGATGAAAAGGAGATCAATTATTGTGTTTTCATTAATGTCAACTTAGTGTTGTGTTGGTTGATAGTGTTCAAGGTGAGCTGATGAGTGTTTTATTAGTTGAATCCAATTTTAGAGAAGGAATTGGAGTGTGCATTCTTTATAGGAGACTCAAAGCTATCCCTAGATGGTGTATATTGGATCACAGAGGTTGGAAACATTAATGTAGTGAGTTATCATTGATTGAAGGTTGATAGAGCAGCCAGAAGAATAGAGAGTGACATATGATGATTGATTTGAGCATTCTATAGAAATCAATGTGACTTTAGGTGTTGTGGTTCAGTCATAAATATTTTAACTAAGATATGAGATTGATATTACAACCACAAGATGATTCAAGGAGTACCACAAGGTATAGTTTTAATAACCAGAAGATCATTCTATATAGAATAGAAAAGTCTTTGGAAGAACTAGTGTTAGATACTTGAGATAAATTAATATATCCTTGAGATAAATTAATATTTCTATACAACCATTATTATCACAAGTTAACTTCTAGCTATCTTTTAAAAAAGATAAGAGGCATAGTAATTATGTATAGATTTATGGTTCATGGTTCTTAGAAGATAAAATAAATATTTTGTACAACATTAGTAAACATTTTACACTAAGAAACTAAAACATAATAGACCTGTACTTTTGAAAACAATCTATTGGAACACACAATCCAACTTGTTATAGATAATTTCTTTCTACAATTATCATCATTTATCTTTCATAAATTACATATACATGCGTTTACATGAAGAGTAACCTAAGACATATTTTGTAGGAGTTGTTCGTACAATATTCCTACTAGGAGAGAACATTTCTTATTTTACTTAAGGTTTCAAAATGAAATAAGAAGAGTTCATTCAAACTTTTTGTTTACCAAAATAAATTTGTTAGGAAAAAGAGTATCCTACTTATTCCATGTAATATTTTCGTGGAAATTTGAATGTAATTATTTCTTCTAGTTGTCTCAAGTAGATCAAATTGAAATAGCTTAACTTACCATATAATCTCTTTATGGCACACTAGAACATTAGAATTCATCTCTTAATACATGTTCCTAATATTGTCTAGTCAAATTGCATACATTTTCTTCGCTATTAGTATGGTTTATTCTCTTACACACTATTATAGTTAACCATTTACAAGACATAGTTAGTTCTATGCAACTCAAGTAATAGTTACATTATCCATTAAGCATCAGCGTTATTCAATTTATTCCGTGTTTTAATTAAAAGATGTATTTGATTAAATTCCTTTGTACTCTAAACAATCTTGCACACACACTTCCTTATTCATACCCATATTTTAACTTTCTCATCTATAAAACTTTTCTTTTATTTAACAAGATGCGAGAAGAAATCCTTTTTAGGAGAAGACTAACCCTTTTTATGAGCTTACTCGAAATATACTGACTTAATATTTATAGTGAATCTTATTCTCAAGTAACCACTTCAAAAGACAATAAAGATAATGTTTTCTTTTAGTTAGATACAATTTCCCAAAGTCCTTTCCAATGCTAAAACATGTTAAGTAATTACAACAAATAAGTTTCTTAGACTTCCCTCTACACTATGTTTTCTAAATCATGTATTGTAATATAAGGTATCCTAATCCTAGAGTTTTTCCAAGAATAAGAATGCATACGACTATGAAGCATTATTAAGGTCATTATCTCTTTATCCTTATAGAGTGTCCATTAACATAATCATAACTTTCCTCATGTTAGAGGTACAAACACTTATCCTCTTAGGCTCACATTAGCATTAATAATCAAAGCAACACAAATCATTGAATTAACTTGAGAAAGTAGAGTGTCCCATATTTCAAGTTTAACTTAGCCCTATTCAGGAAAACATGAAAGCAACAAAAGATAGGGTTTAGTAGTATTCGAGTTTCTTTAATAATAGAAAATGGAGCACAATTACCAGCTGGAAGATCTCAAATCGAGTCATTTTGATTCAAAATAAATAAATAAAACATAAGTATTTGACACAAGATAAGTCCATTTTTGAAGAATACATGGACTTTCCAAGAAAACACGAGATCAAAAGACTATAGCTTTCTTTCCTATGATTCAAGTTTTACTAATCATTTAGGAAACATCAAAGGGTCAACATAGAAAACTATAGATTATACATGGGCCATCTACGAGTCCTAGAGTTCCCAATGTGGAAACCTAGGGCTCTGATACTAAATGTAACACCCTGCCAGGGAATATAGAAGGCTGAGGCTAATATCCTGCTTAATTTTCTTTTTTCAAACTTTACTTACTTAAATTGGTAAATCACATTATAAAATTAGGTTAAAATCGGACATGCCTCCAGGTTCCCTAACGTTGTTACCAACGTTATTTTCACATTTTATTCAATGCTTTTCTACTTGATTAGATACATACATGAAGCCATCAATTTAGAGTTACATAAGTTACTTATGCCTTAAGTAAACAAGTTACATGGTTTACTTTTATCCATTCATCTTATCCTATTATGACTATTATTTACTATCATCTTTAACATGAGTATACATTTATGCATCACATATATGTGAATAGTTTACAACAAGGTTTAAACTTTTAAATTACATCTTATGACTAAGTATTTGATTATCCACTTTTCCTAAAATTACATGTGTGAATATTTAACTTATTTCTTTATAGATTAACATTTGTAATAAGGAAACATTATTGCCTTTATTGAATTCCACACTTACTTAAGATTGCATCATGAACTTGCTGCAGTACTCAACAATATAAACCACATCATACAAGGAATTTATAATATACATTATTTCACATTGAACATAAAATAGGACTTGCAAGACATTTCCTTAGAAAACTACATCTTTAAAGATAACATTTTTAACCCTTTTCTTCCTCCTAGAGATACCCTTTTTCATATCTTTACAAATTACATAGAGTCTCGAGTCTCCTTCAAGAGCTCACAAAATTAGTACATAATATAGCATTATTTTAGAAGCCACATAGAATCATCACTTTTGTAATACATTATTTTAAAATGAAAGATATAATGATATGCTCTTCAATAGCTTCAGGCAGGGATTGAATGCATGTCATCCATGAGACCATGAACAATACCTCGATATATTGCCACCCAACCATGTGGATCCACAAAGGTCCACTCCCTTGTGCTAGGAGATAGAACCAAATTCCACACAGGAAATCTAGGGTTGTCTAAGGATGTGGGATATCCCTTACCAATACAACAAAGAAATTGAAACTCAAACAAGTTGTAAATATCACAACATGAAGTTCAAACTACAAATATAAAAGCACCAATATCACAACACAATTATCAAAGCATAAGAGGAGAGTTCTCTAGAGTACAGTCTAGGTGAGTGTCATTGAATAGTCCTTTATGTTGGAATCCTTCCTAGCAGTCATGTACTTTGGTGCCCTCATACGGCCTACCCCAGTAGCTATAATGACCCCAGTACTCCAACAGGACCTATGCAGACTATTAATCTATATTTTATCTTATTAATAGATTTTATTTTAAACGCTTACCCATTCCCAATAATTTTACTTAATGTTAGGTTTTTATTTACACATAATGCACCCAAAGGCTATCCTAGTGACCTCCACAGCCCAGGATCTTGTAGTGAGCCACTCACCTCTAAGTGCACCTAGGAGGCCTACTCACACAAAAAACATATGGTGAAATTCAAGACTCTACAAAAAGACATCCCTCTCTTAGGTTCTCAAGTGTTTTCCTATGATCCACATCATCGGGACAAAACCTAACCCTAAAATGCAGTATGATGGTATAACAAGAATGAATATCTCAACAAATCTCTTTGGAGATACTATTCCACACTCTTCCATTACAGTGAGAAACATAAGAAAATAAAAGTACAATAAACTATAAAATAATGAATATTTAAGGGGATAATAATGTACTATAAACTAATAATCTTGCAAGGACCTATGAATCAAGGAGAAGACACAGTAATCTGGTCTCAAAATGGTAGCAAAATAAAGGCATATTTAAGAGTTTATGAGTCTTCTCTTGTGGGTTGGTTGCAAGAGGGATATTGGTCAAGAGAGGAGCAAAAGTGAGTTTCAGATGATTTCTATTAGAATTAGGAGAGATAGGTATTGAGAGGGGAGGGGTGAATCAGTGCCCACAAAAACTTTAACTCATTAACCTTTCAGATCTATAACAGCAAAGAGTGATAACCTTCCAAAATACCTTGTATCTAATACATGTATCATTCATCCATTCAACTTCTAAAAGTAAATAACATGAAATCAACAATATAATAGTCACATAACACAAGTATTTTGGTAACGTAGAAACCCTTGTTAGTGTATGCACCCAAAAATGGTCGCCTAGACTTTGGGCCCCATTTATTTGATTTATCAACCCTGAATCAGTTTTATCAATAATCAATATTTTCAACATTATCAATTTCTTGATCAAGTCTTAATTTTGATCATATATTGGATTTTTATCCTATGGGCTAATCATTTATCCTAAGTCTTTATTTGATTAAAAGGAATATTTCCTCCCCTTTGGATTAAATAAAAAGCCCCACCTTTCCTCTTGTCCTAAGTTGCACAAATAAAGCATTATTCCTATTTTACAAAAAGGAAAAAAGCACTTTTGTCTCACATGGACACAAAGTCAATTCCTATTGGAGGATACTTGTGCACATGGATCGCTCCTCTTTTAAGCTCCACCACCGATTAAGTCTTTTTGCCTCTTAATCTCAATGGCCCATTCCTTTGCATTTCTTATAAAAGGAGAGCTCTCTTCTTCATTTGCATCATCACGTTTTATGCTAACCTTATGCGGCAGGAATCCTTGAAGACTTTGAAGTTTTTTAGAGATCATTGTTGCATCTTACTTTAGATTTCTTCATTTGCTTCATAGTTTAGTTTACATTCTTTCATAAGTAGTTTCATTTTTCATGGCTTTCATAGCTTAGATTTCCTTTTATGCAATAACATAACCTCACATAGCTTAATAGGAAGGATTTGTAACACTTGTTCTTTCCATTTCATAGCTTAGTTGCATTGCATTTTCATTTCCATAGACTAGTTTGCATTGCATTGCATTTTCATAGTGATTCTTGAGGATATTGGCACTCTTGCCCTTGTCCTCATTCAAATCTCTCATTGAGTGGTTGACTAGCAAGGTCATAAGCTTGTAGCTCTAGCTGAAAGCAAACACATCATAGTCCCTTGCAACTCCATGCATAGAGAGCTATGAGCCACTTTGTGAGGCCTCATCCTTGAAAAACCTTGCATGTAATGGTTCATAGAAGTGCACCATTTTAGCGTGTACATTTTTGGCACCCACCGCGGGGCAGAGTAGATAAGCTTTGCCCCTTAATTTCTTGCATTTTCATCATTTTTCAGATTATTTTTCAAAAATTTTGTAGTCTCTGGCCTTTTTCTCAAAATATCGTGCGATACTTCTTAGGTATATCGCATGATATACCTTACTATACCAGTGCGACACTTCACCCAAGAGAAGAATCACCTGGCAGTATTAAGGTATATCGCCTGGTGTTGTGTGAAGTATCACCCGCGTATAGAGAAGTATATCGCCTGAACCGAGGTATATCACGTGGGTATAGAAAACTATATCACGTGATACTGGTGAAGTTCAGGGTATATCGCTTGATCTAACAAAGACTTACAGTTCAAGCTTTATCATCTGAATCTGATCATATTTAGTTTGTTGGTTTTCTTTACTATATTTAGATAGGTCTAACCTGCATCTTTTAGCTTAGGT
The DNA here is from genome assembly GCA_027943335.1 of Chamaecyparis obtusa. Classification (NCBI taxonomy): domain Eukaryota; kingdom Viridiplantae; phylum Streptophyta; class Pinopsida; order Cupressales; family Cupressaceae; genus Chamaecyparis; species Chamaecyparis obtusa. The sequence goes on along the minus strand of BSBK01013834.1, from coordinate 8,857 downwards.
AAATCAGTTTCTTTCAATTATTTTTATTTAGATTTTGGATTTTGCTAACATTGTGAGCCTAAGTAGTTGTGGTTGTAGGTTCCTTTTCTTGAGAAACTTGCCAACAATCGCATGTCAAAGAGGGCTACTAACAGTTTTTGTAGGGCTGCCCAAAAAGCATAAAAACAAAAAAAAAATCTTGCTTGTTTATTTGCTTTCCTTTCAAGTGTGGCATTCACTAATTGTATTAGGAATTTTTAAAACCTTGAGAAAGGGATTTTGAGGTGGTAGGAGAAGTATGCTCTTCACCTTTAGGTGAATAAAAAAATCTTGACCCATCTTAAGGTTTTGGAAGCAAGGGAGTAATTGAATCTCTTTGCTTGGTATGTTTGGGAGAAGTTTTTGAGATAGGGGAGTATGCTCTTCACCATTGTGGTGAACCAAATACCTTGAACCTCAAAAATCATCCATTTTTTTGTTTAGTTTAGGAATCCTTTAGCGGGTGTGCTCTTGAGCAATCAAGAGGAATGACTCAAGTGGGGACAACCTTGTCATCATTTTCCTTGGTGTCAAGTGATTCCAACTCACTATAATCTCAAGGCTATCAAGGATACCAAAAACCTTGGTAGACATAACACTTATCTTCGTTTGATGTCAGTAGCTCATGGGATTGCGACCATGGGGAAAACATTGAGCAAGAATGCTTAAGGTACTCTTGAGGCCACGAGGTCCTAGTCCTTTATGAGGAGCAAGAGGGGTGTTGTGAACGGAAATCCTTATTAAGAACCATTAGATAGAAGCCACATTGTTTAGCCGCTTATCTTCTTAGTGCAAGGATTGATCCAAGTGGTTTACCCAGATCACCTTAAGATACTCACCATATGTGTCCCTTTGGTTGTGTCATTTGACACTTCCACGACAAAGCCAATATCTCTTGTGGGTAACCACTTGGTGTGAGGCAAGGGGGCATCAAGTTGTGGGCTAAGTTGGTAAGTATTGGGCCTTGACTTTTTAGGATAGACTTGCTTGAATTGCCTTCAGTTGTGTGATGCCAGTATAAATGTTCTCACATACAAATGATCGGTAGCATTCATAAGGTGCTTTTTCAATTCTGATATCATAAGTGTTTGCCTTGGCAAAGTTGCTTTTGCCCTTGTTTCAAGTGTTTTGAGACATGTTTGATCCCTCACTGTTTGCAAACCTGCCAAAATTTTGCTGATGTTGTGACTAAAATTGAAAACATCAACCCTCAGACTGAAAATTTTGACCAAGCAGACCCAAAAATGCAAATTTTACACAGTTCTAGTCAAGAGTTAAGTAATCTTGCAACAGTATCGCGCCCTTTAGAGAAAAGTATCACGTGATACTTCGCGGGTTTGAAAAGTATCACCTTCTTTGAGAAGAAATATCACGTGATAGTTTTCCCTTGGTAGACTATCGCCCGACCTACCTGGAGTGTATCGCTCGACTATTATAAGGTATATCACCTGGCATAAGGTGAAGTATCATGCGGTTGTAAGTATGTCACCCCAGTAGCCTGGAGTATATCGCCTGGGTAATTTTTGCTGTGCTTGCAATTTGGTCAGTTTCAGTTGCTGTTAATCAGGTTAGGTCTTAAAGTAGGCTTCTTGCTCTGATGTTTGAGACCTGGCTTGACTCTAAATTTTTGGTTTTAGTCCTCTGGGATAGCATCATCCGATTTATGAAATCACTTTGGAATAATTATCAAATTAGAAGGTCATTCTTGGTGCCAAGGTTCATCTCTAAGATTGTTAGCTACATTCTTGGAAAATTTTAGTGCTCTTATTGTCCAAATCGCTTTCATTTAAATCTCAATCATATTTTGGCCAAGTCCAACCTCCTGGTTCAAAAGTGCAAGGGTAGTCACCCTTTGATTTGAAGCACCTCTTTGACAGTGTTGGTAAAGCCCCTTTTCTATCTTCTCATTTCTCTTTGGACAATAGAGGACTTTGATTATCCTAGTTTGGTGCTGACACTTTGAGAGGTCACCTTATCATTGAGAGTATCTTTCTTTCATGTCAGTTACGACAAGGTACCAAGTCAATCAAGGGAAGCGACCCCCTGTTGCCTTTAGACAGTTACCACCCATCAAGAATCGTCGACAACATAAGGGAAAAGGACCCCTTTTTGATCAATCACCTAAGAGTGAATTTGAGGTTTGTTTTAACCCAAAATCTAATCCTAGTGAAGTGAGCACCTCTTTTGTACCACTTTCATCAAGTATGGACATGAGTTACACTTTCACCTGACAACAAAGAGAAGCCATGAATCAAACTCTTGAGGATATCTTCCAATGACATAGAAGAGAGTACGGTGGTTCTTCTCATGCTAGTCCACCTGGGTCACCTCCCAACAACACGAGGTATTTTGATGCTCACCAATGAGCCGAGAGACATCATAAGCAAGCTCACTTAGATTCAAGGTCACAACATGAGGACCAGAACAATGAATCTAGTGATCACGACATAAATGCAGCCAATGCAATAAGGCATTTGAGACCATCCTCCCCACTTAAAGACACCTCTTGATATGCAAATACAAGATTGAGAAGCATTGAGAGGGAGAAGCAAGCTTATTTTGAAGAACAAGCTGCTAAAAAGGAAAAATTTAGACAACTAGAAGAAGAGGAACGTGCGTTATTGGATATAAAGAAGAGAGTCAGCCAAGAAGAAGAAGATAGACTCTACGCACAACAACTCCAAAGTGGATTCAATGGGAGGGGAACCAATAGTGGGACCAACTCACCCCCATCTACCCCTTTGCCAAGTCCTAGAAGAAGATCAAGGACACCCTCATGATCCCCAAGTCCTAGAGGAAGAAGGGTTTCAAGATATGATCATCATAGGAGATGATCACCTCATAGACATTCTAAGAAACCCTCCCAACAAGCACATCATGGCTCACAACATGGAGGAAGTTATGCCAAATTTGACCATATGGATTTTATGACTATGCAACAAGAACCATCCTTTCAAGCATATGTGGAATGATATGTGGAACAAAACAAGGATCAATTCCTAGAAAGCCTTATCAACAAAGGTGCTAAAGTTCCATATGATTTTGACGTCCACCAAAAGATTAAGAAACAAAATCCCTCAACCAATGAGGTGATCATGCAAATGCAGAAGGACATAGAAAGGATGAGGGCTCCTAAGAGCACATTTAATTTAGACTCCATATGTCCCAACCTGATTGACAAGAGTGTGGTGTTGGTTGAGTTCCCTAAGAAATTTGAGTTTCCAACCTATGACAAATATGATGGCGTTGGTGACCCTCATGACCATGTTCGACAGTTCTACATAATGAGCTTTTCTTTTCATCATCAAGACTCCTACTTGATAAGATTATTTTCAAGGAGTCTCAAAGGTTAAGCCATGGAGTGGTTCACCAACCTTACTCCTCCAGTAAAGTCATTTAAAGAACTCGTCCAAAGATTTGTTCAGCATTTTGCTTATAATCTATCAAGGTCAGTCACAATGCTTGATTTGTGAAAGCTTAAACAAAATCAAGGAGAACCTTTTGTCACTTTCCTACAAAGATGGAGACGTTTGTGCTCAAAATATTCTAGGACAATTCCTGAGGAGGAAAGAATAGACATCATTGTGAGTAACTTAGTGCCGGAATTAAGATATGAGGTAAGAAAGATACCATTTAATTCTTTCGATACCATGGTAGAAGTGGCATGTCGCATAGAGGATGTCCTAAAAGAACAAGGAATTTTGGCTAAATCAATTAATAACAACAATGGCCAAAACAACAACAATCATGGTTATAAGGACAAAAAGAACTCCTATTGGAACAAGAATAAATAGGTGGTCAATGACGGAGTTGTTGACTCACCACAACCTAAGAATGAAGGAGTTCTGAATCTCTCCAATGTAGTACAAGCCATGAAAGTGCAAGCATCCTCAGGACAACAAGAGAATAAATCCAAGTATCAAGGGAAACCCAAGAAGGAAAAGAGACAATTCACCAAACTTGGGGACTCCTATGCCGACATTTTCAAAACACTAATTGCTCATAATTTGGCGCAACCTCAGGATCCTACCAAGCACCGCATACCCGATCCTAAACCTCATTGGTGGGATGAGAAAGCCTTTTGTGTCTTCCACAATGGAATTGGACATGATATTGAAAATTGTTTTAGGCTTAAACATCTTGTCCAAGACCTCATTGAAAGTGGGCAATTACAAGTTGATGGTTTAACCACTAATGCGGATCATAAGGCTTTTAAGGAACCCTTTCCCAAATATGAAAATGGTGTTTTGGGGTGGCTATTTAGGGTTTTGCCTTAGTTAAACTGTCATTTTGGTGATCTCCACCTCCACGAATAGCCAGATGTAATAGAATGTGTGTGTATATTGAATGTGTAATGCCAAGATCTAATCCTCTAGATTGAAACCCTACTATGAATGATTATGAGCGAACAATGCATAGATTATAATAAGATAAGAAAGCATACCAAGCTCCCAAGGCTAAATTACTCTTACCAAACTCACAATCTATATTTGCTACCCCATGATTGAATCTTTGAATGCTTGAATATTGATAATGGTGGTGTATACTAATAAAAGTATCTTCATAGAATTAGGGTTAATCATCAACAATAAGTGAAATAATAACTAAATACAACCACAATTGAGCAATTATTTAACAAAATCAATGACTAATTGACCATCCTATGGCTCTCTAACTAAGATGTTAATGAATGAGCTCTCAACAAGCTCTCACTAATGACAGTCCTAGTATGAGAATGATAGAGATAAAACAATATGCTAAAGCTAACAATTATCAAGATGAATGCTAAAATTGCTCTTAAATGCCTTTCTAAACTCAAATTGCAAGAGGTTTGATGCAATTCTTAGATAGGTGGTTGATAATAATGAAGGATTTTGGCCTTCCTTTTATAGATTTTCCCATTGTAGGGGGTGTAGTTGTGTTTAATCATGGTTGAGTTGGGGTTAAGTCTTTGGTTCCACCCTTTGAAGACAAAGCAAAGTTTGTGTCCTCAAAGCTTGGGACAAGTAGACAAGATGGATGGTTAAGATTCTTTTTCACTTTGATTGAATGAGATTCAATTTGGCTTGATCCATGTGAATGCCTTTCCTCAAATCTCATTGGTTGATTGATTTTCTCTCCTTTTGGTTTGTTGAGAGTAATTGATTTTTATTAATTGATTTAATTGATTTATTTTAGCCATGTACCCCTTGAATGGGTTGAATTTGATTTAATCCAAGACTATATAGCTAATTGAATTAATTATATTTTGATTTGATTGCACTTGATTAAAATTCTCTCAATTTTGATTGATCTTGAATTAGGACTTGATTTTAATTTTGATTGGCTAATTGTGCACTATGATTCAATTGATTCAATTATGTCCTTGATTTTCTCTGATTTCACTTGATTTTCTTTTAATTATCATTAAATTTTCTTTGTCCATTTTCAGGTGATTACAGGTGGATCAAGGAAGAAGGAATCTCTCTTGCTCATAATAGATGTTCACAATGGTGTGCTCACAAAAATGCTTGATATCAACAATGGCTTGATCTTCTATATCATCCTCTTGCAATCTTGCATCGTCACTTCACCATCACTTGCTTGAATCAATTGTGTCTCTACTTGATGGATACTTGATGCCTTGTTGTTTTGAAAATGAATGCAAATGAGAGTCTTTATATAGAGGTTTCAAGGTGATGATCCTAGAGTAATGTGAGGACCCATAATTAAAATTTCACCTTGAATTATGGTCCAATCACAATAACCAACTAAGGAGGGAAAATAATTAAATAATTTCAAATTAAAACCCTTCTGCATTCGGATCTGAAAGCCTGACATTGATTTCGGGGCGCTCCAAGACTAAAAATTGAAAAGGAGGATCTAATTCTGACAAAGGTCAAGGATGACCTCAACTCTTCCCTAGGTTTGAGTTAACCTCAACTCTGATCAAGGTTAGGGTCGACCTCAACCTTGACCCAGGGGTCCAAATCCAGCCAGAATAAAAGATAGGAGATCCCGGGGATGTCGAGAGACCTAGAAATGATAACATAATAGGGTAGAGTGCCAAAGAGAGGCACAAATTCCTATGATGAACATGATGAAGGCTAGGAGGACCTATTCCTAGATCCTACCTAGAAAATAGAGCCATAGAGAAGGGAAATTAAGGAGAATCCTCAAGATCCTAACCCTAATTTCACCTAAAATGAAGGAATCAAGTGCAAAATGCATCCTAAATGTAAGTTTATCATGATAAATGCACTAAAATAGGGTTTAAACCTATCAAGATGGAAGTGCTTCCATTTTAAGACAATACAATATCTATATATATAAACAATAACATTATCAAGAAGAAAACTAACAAAATAAAAATAAATAATATAAACCAAACCATAAAATCAAATTGAAAGACCAATCAAGTAAAAATGATAACCAATCCACCCACTGGGATCAAAATAACTATCAAAGCACAAGTCTAGGGCCATTAGGATTTTTCTATGTGAACTTTGGGACCATTTCCTAATCAACAACTTTTTAGGATAATTAGTCACACTCAGACCTATGTAGCTAGGTGGAGTCGATACCTGGTACCTGTACATCCCTACATCACTAAACAACAACATATACAATAACCTATATATGTACAAAAGGTAGCAGAAAAGGAAGGAGGAGTGTGACATCGTGTAGATCTCTCATAGAAGTGACTACGACTACCTCCCCTCATCCTTCAAACATGCGAAAGAAGAGTGTACACCAAAACATGATGGGTTATAAGGGTTAGCCAAATCATAATCATAATCAAAGAAATTGATCTTTAATGATAAGAAATTAAACATGTACATTAAATGATAAAAATGTTATCCTTTAAACAATAGAAAGGTACTATCTGAACATATATCTAGCTGATATTCATGATAGTCAAAACACAATAAATAGTATCATCAAGATAGGTATTACAAGAAGATAAATCATCATGTAGACAGGTGATCATCAAAAATTACAATAAATGATTTGTACTATGTAATCTTAATTAGAAAACATATTATCAAGCTCAGTCTTATAGTACATCATATATATACACACACACACACACACCATTGTCCAAATAGATCACAAAACATAATAATTAGAACTAAGCAACTTAAACAAACTACACATTCATTAGGTAATTAACCCTAGAGTTTAGATTGTATTTCCTAGCTCTTCAAAATACTTGCCAAGGTTAGAGGGCCATTACAAATCCTAACAGGTTCCCCAACAAAATCTCTTAATTAGGTAGATCCTAATAGGTCTTAAATTGAAATCCTCTAAAAAAGTGGCCCTTTCATTAGGGTTCTAAACCCCTTAACTGGGTTACTCCTAATAAGGTAAATCTTTTAAGAGGACTAGAGGTAAATCCCTTCACCAAGTGACTCCTAATAGAGCATTCGTAAAGCTCTTAATAGGGATAACCCTTTAATAAGGAATACTTTAAAAGAGTGAAAATATTTGTGGGTACTAATTCCCAATGTGGTTTTTCCCTCTAACCAAGGGTTTCCATGAGAAAAATATTGGCATGTTATTGTGTTGCATATTTGGATGGTTTTACTTGTTTCATTGTTTATTTCTACACAAGTTATAGTAGTAGATTAATGTTGTTGAATGGTTAATGAAAATTTGGAATTGGTAAATAATTGAATTCACCCCCCCTTTCAGTAATCTTGGACCTTATAATACTAACAAGTTATATCTAATACATTTTATGTAGCTAGTACATATTATAATTTTTATACCTTTTGGAAAACAAGCTCATCATTGATATACTAGTAATTGTCATCTTATATCTTTTTCCTCATGGATTTTTCTCCAATGTACTCATTGATGCATTGTTAGTCTATGTATCCTGACTATATATGGCTCTGTGTCTCTATATCTTATATCTCAACTACAATCTCTCATTGTCCAACTTAGTGTTTGGGTCTTCTACATTAGATCATGGATCCCTTGGCATAGGTGATAGTGCCTCAAAAATCAATAATAATTATCTTTTCTATAATCATCAAATCCCATAATCCAATCTCACTTTATGTCCTAAGATGTACATTGTCTCTCCTATAAGTACACTCTTTGTCCAAACTATCTATGTATCCTCTCAAGAAAATATCCCTCTAAAAATTGGATTGTCTATCCAATTAAGTATCTCAAATGCATAGAGTACACTATATCTTCTACATCGTGTACCCAAACCTCACTCTCCCCTCAAGGCCTCTTTATAAATAAGTCTATGTCAGCTATCTCTCATCTCTAGTAGGTAATGTCACCCAACTTCCATAGTTTCCTAATACCATCATATAAAAAAAAACAAGGAATCCCTCTCTTCCATCCCTTGTCCATAATATCTCATTCCATAACTATGTGCTTCCATGCCCATATGTGTACTCGAGTAACTCTACATGCAAAAATTTCTCCCGTTATGTATACTACATCCAAGTCATGGTATAGATTGGCTAGGACTCATGTTCCACATTCATAGGTAATCAAAGTTGTATCATCTCTACTATGACTTTTCTCAAGCAATCAACAATCATATTGATCATTGATCTAGGACATTCGTAGATTAGATCTCTATTGTGATTGTCGCCATGCAATAAAGAATCTACTTGGTCATTGATCTAGGATAAGTAATGCTCTATTTGAAAAGGGGACATGACAAAAGTACTCTTACCAAACTCACAATCTATAATTGCTACCCATGATTGAATTTTTGAATGCTTGAATATTGATAATGGTGGATCAAGGAAGAAGGAATCTCTCTTGCTCATAATAGATGTTCACAATGGTGTGCTCACAAAAATTCTTGATATCAACAATGGATTGATCT
>BSBK01013833.1:0-28400 GCA_027943335.1 Chamaecyparis obtusa | reverse complement strand
GTTAATATATATTTTTTTTTAATATTTAGGGGTTTTAATAAAATATTGTAATATTTATGGATTATAATGGCTGAAGTTTTAAAATTAGATATATCTATATAAATTTAATTAGATTTAAATAGTTTTCTAATCATGTGATATAATAGTATTTGTAATTTGTATATAAATATTAATTTATCAATTGAGAAGTTAAGAACAAATATATTTGGTTTTGAATTAGTATTATTGTTATATTTAAAATTTAAATATTTTAATAGTATTTAACATTATATCATTAGATAGAGGATTCAATAGAATTAAAGATAGAGATTTTGAGTTTATACATATATTTACAATCTTTCAAATTCTTCAAGAAAATGTGATCTCATCATATGTAATAGTTGTTGACTAAGCACAAAATGATGTTCTTGGGGAGGCTTTAAATCATTTTGAGGAGATGGTGATGCGTCTTGGATTGCAATGGTTGTAGGATATATACACAAAAATGTTTTCTTAACGAGGCTTAACAACTTTTCAATGAAGTGCTTGAAAAAAATGTGGCTCATGAAATGCCATGATATTAGGATATTTGCAAAATAGATTTGTTCAGGAAAGCTAAGAAACTTCAAAGAAAATGAAATTAACAAGTGCAAAGCTTAAAATTTTTCACCTTTGCTACCATCTTTCCAACCTGTGCCAAAATGGACATTTTAAAACAAACTAAGGCTATCCATAAGAAAATAATTGAACATGGATTTTAGTATAGACACATAGTTATAAAAGCCTTGATAGACATGTATGGGAAATGTAGATGCATATGCAAGGCATGTGTATTGTTTGACAATATGCCTTAGAGATATTGTCTCATGAAATGCAATGATTACAGGATATGCTTAAAATGGTTGTGGTGAAAAGGCCTTAGAGTTTTTTAAGCAAATGAAATGAGCATGCACAAGAGTAGTTTGTATAACTTTTTCCAATATCCTACCACCCTATGTGAAAATGGGTGCTTTAGGATTAGGAATGAGTACCCAAAAAACTATAGTCCAATTTGGATTCTCATTAGATGTCATTGTTGCAAATACCTCGATAGACATGAATGCAAAATTTTGAAGCACACAAAATGTATCTTGAACTGCTCGATAAAATGTTGAAACATAGATGAGGCATGCAAACTATTTAGCCAAATGCCTCGAAAAGATTTGAATTCATGGAGTGTAATGACTGCATCTTATGCATAGATACTACAAAATTTGACAAAATCCTCCATCGTAGGCCAAAATGTGAGCTTCAGAATAGGGCATAAACATCCTTCAAAGCTTAATCAAGCACAAAATCATCTTAAATAACATGTATCATCCTCCATTTCATAATTTTAGAGTAATCTTCTCATTTTGTCTCACTAGCTAGGTCATTGAGGGTGGCTAGGGTTCAAGCAAGTAAGCTCACTAAGCAGGTGAAAAAGTGCACCATTAACTACCCTTTCATTGAAATTTTCTTGGTCTTTGCATAATTCATTTGCCAAGACGATTTGGACTCACCATTCTAATTTTTATTTCCAAATATTGTCATGCGACTGCTTTAGAAGACATTAATGCAAAATAGAGAAGCATAATAAGGTGCATAAGCCATTTGACATAATGCCAGAAAGGAGATGTCATTGAGCATGGAATGTGATTAGTAGATGATATGCATCAGTTTTTATTTAATCTTCATGCTCGTTCTTTTTCTAAGAGTTCTATTTCTATATCAAAGTTGATAGTTGTACACTTTGCTAAATGAAATATTTGTTTGACATTGAGAAGCTTGATTTGCCTCCTATTTTCAATGCCAGTTTCATAAGATTATATTGCATTCAAAAATAGGGTTTACGATTGTTTGTTTAAGATTTCATATATGTAAAACTTGTGTAGTCTGATAGGAATCTTTAACATGCCCAATATACTTCTAAGTCTCTATGTGACTTGTGTTGTAGAGAGTTCACATTCGCTATTTCCTCTGCAAATTCTTGGTTGTTGTCTACCACAACAAAAATCTTCTCTTACAAAAGCCGTAGATCTTCATATAATGAATTTTAAGTCTATCATTTTTCAAGGTTCGGTTGTTAATTTGTATGGAAAATGGTGCCCAAGTTCAAATTCTTGTTGTAGGATAGCAAAAATTAATTGCACTCTCTAAGTAATTAAGGTTCGAGAAAAGGCCACAAGAGTCTCAATCACCATTTTCATACAAATGGTTTAAATGAACACTAACAAAAATATTGTACATGACCAGTATGTGACTAATGATTAACATGTCTCCTAAAATTTAAGTTAATTTCTCTCTTACAATTGATTAAAATTACTTGAAATTCTCCTCCCCACACTTCAATATATTATCCAAATATATCTTCCTATCGACATAATCATTGCACCTTGTTGAAGTGCAATTGCTAGTTATTATTATATGACAAAGATCTTCCTTCCAACTTGTTATATTATTATATGACAAAGATCTCATTTTACATCATCGCATGCAATATTTGAATTAAAAAAGGGTTTATATCGTCCACTATCTCATTGTTATATCCATAACACACACACTCTGTATATATCATAACAGGGCGTTTATCATATTTTTACTAGTCCTTTACCATTTGTATATTATTGTCTTCAACTCATTAATGGTAGTTATTTATTAGATTGTACTATTTAATATGGCGTTTATCATGTTTCCATTCGTCCTTTACTACTACGGCTCAGGTGATGTTGACAATATTGATCGATCAACTGCCCTTTAAATTGTAAAATGATTTATTCAAACAACGCAACAATAATTAAAATGAATAATTATGAAATGGAGAGAGGAAGGAATTGCAGAAAACAAGCAGTTCTCCTTTGTGGGGTGCGACTACTGTCTATGGATAAGAACGGAATAGAATGTATTATTTATTTAGATAGGTAGTTGCTGCGTTAAGCACAGATGTATTATTGCAACCTAGTGAATGAATGTAAAATTGGACGGACAGAATTACAGAAAATAACTGGTTTTATTTATGTGGCGCATCTAATGTTTACGGATAAGAATAGATGAGGACCGAAAACGGCTTTCAGTAGATGTCCTTACACTGAAAATCGGAAGCAGCACCGAGTTTTTTGAGTAGTGGTGGTGGAGGAGGTGGAGCGCATGGAGAACTGCCACAGGTGGAACCAGAAACAGCAGACTGCTCCATTTTTTTAATCACATTATGATCTGATAAAGCAACTTTTTTCTGAAGTAGTGATGGTGGTGGTGGAGCACATGGAGAACTGCCACATGACGGGGGGCTAGAAACTGCAGACTGCTCCATCTTTGTAAGCATATTATGACCTGATAAAGCAACCTTTTTGTGTAGTAGTGATGGTGGTGGTGGAGCACATGGAGAATTGCCACAGGGTGGACTAGAAACAGTCGACTGCTTCAAATTTGTTGAAGGACTTGGAAGGTTATACCGAGCCGATACATGAACCAGAAAACAAAGGGAAAGCACACCAAGAATTGTGTTTGTTTTCACGCGCACCCAAATTTCCCATGCTTGTACTTGTGTGTCTTTAGTAACTCAAATGCGGAGAGATATCTTAATAATGTTGGAATTGTGTGTCTTTACTAACTCAAATGCAGAGAGAAATCTTAAAGATGAGATTGTAGCCGAAGATTGAGATGGGATGCAATGCATCATGGCGAACCATTTATAGGAGCTTTTAAGGTTTTATTCAAGGTCGTATGGCGTATTGGAGACGAAGCAATTAGCAATTATGTATTAGTTAACTATATTTTTTTTCCTGAAACGTGTAGGTACTTACTTTTTACTCAATGACCGTTCATTTTCTTCATTTTCGAATATAACCTGTTATTGAAACTAGAAGCTCTGACCGAATAAACCTTCCTTTTTATTAAAAACCTAACGAAATATGAGATCTGGTTTTAATATGAAACAACGTCTCTATTTGAAATTTGTCAGGGTAAGTAAGGGTAAATAATCAGCAATTTGTGATGAAATTGACTAGTGTAAATAACATTTTCATTTAGCCAAAAAAAATAAAAATACAGTGACGATTTGACTTCAATTATTTTATACTGGTAATATTCATTCATGCCAAGTTCCTTTTATAGGTTAGTTAAATCTCTTAGATGTTTTGTAAAAAAGAAATTTGACATTTTTTTTGTCTTTGATAGATTTTGTAGGGAGCTTAGCCGCTACCATTACAATCTGTATATTAGATCATTCACTTATTTTTATAGTTTTCTGACACATTATTACAATCTGTGTATTAGACACTTGTTTTCTTAGAGACAATTCTTAATGGAGAAGATAACCATCTAATGAAGCATATAAATTAATTGATTAAACTAGGTTAATAGAATATAATAACCGATTAACTTTATTTAGAGTTATCACACATCAGATAGCCAAATCAAGGAATCTTTGAAAACATTAAAAATGAAAAGACTTATCTATGCGGCAGTGTTATTATTTTGATAGTTTTTTAAACTACTATTTACAATTAAGACTTTGAACTTTGGTTGGAGGTAAAGTTATGAATTTTTAAGTTGTTTAATTTCAAATTTTGGTGGACTGATTTTGAAAAGTGGGGTTTGATTCTGAGTACAATATATTTGATCATTGTGTAAATTTAATCTATATTAAATGAAATTACTTTTTATAGAAAGCACACTTTAACATGTGTTCATTAGGCAGGTCTGTTTTTAATCAGGCTACCATCACATCGTTGTCAATTGTCAAAGCTCCAACACTAGCATCAAGAGCTAGCCATAGCCGAGGCCATTAAAAGGTTACAAAAAATTCCTGCAATAAATGTTATATACTAAACCCTATACTAAACCCTAGCAAGAATGTTCATGCATGCTATTCTTTGACTATTCAATCACAAAAACTTGATTACTTGAAACATTATTAGTGAAAATCAAATCAGTTGATATGAACAAACTCATCACTAAAAAATGACTAAAAGAATGTGATAAGGATCGATAATCATAAAATTATAAAGATTTCTTCTTTTGTTAGCTTTAAAATTGGGCATATCACCTTCAGTGTCATGCAGATTAATTTGATTAAAAATGAACATGTTTTTCTACAAGGTACAAATGTTTTAAACTTTCCCAGCTAATTTTTTTTGAAATATATGCAAGTGCTTTAACTTTTAACTTTTAAGAATTAACTTTCAATAAGAAATACTTTAAAAATACAGATTGCACTATTGTAATTATGACTTTCAATTTCTTATCTATTTTTAAATTTTATTTTAAATTTTAAAATAATTTGTTTTAAATTTAGAAAAATTAATTTATTTTATTTAAACATTATGATTTGAAAGTAATTTGATTTTATCTATTGCTCAAATGAGACATTTCCAATTGATTTAGGAAGTAGGAGGAACATATTTTCTTTTGTGAGGAGAGTAAATAGCTTGCATCCCTTACTATCATTCACATAATATTTTAGCATATACTAAATTTTGAAATGAGAGGTTGAGAATTAATTTAGATCATACAAGATCATGTGTTTTAGTTTGGTGAAGAGGATAATTTATAAGGATCCCATTTACTATCACAAGAAAGAATATCAGAAAAGAATCAATTTTTATGAGAATACCCATCCTCAAGCTCCTGTAAACTAGGATAACCACACTACGGCCATTACGTACCTTTATGCCCAATCTATGTATATATACCCATGTCCCCTAATGTTTAATGCATAATCCATCTATTTCTTCAGAAAGCAGATAATTCTAACTATGATTGCAGAGATATGGAGTTCACACACTCTTGGAATTTTTGGATGCTCTTTGTTTCCTTTCTTCTTAGTTCTATAACTGCTGCTGATATATTCATGAACAATAATGCTCTTTCATTTGGAGAATCATTACCAGTCAAAAGGGGTATGTGGCATAGCAGATTGAAATTTTTTTATGGTGGTCAATGTTCTTTTCAAATAATAATCTTTTTGTTTGGCTTATCTATTTTTTTCATTCCCTTATATTTCCTGTGAATAATATTTTTTTTTCATTCCCTTATATTTCCTGTGAATAATATTCTATTCTCTAAGAGAATTGATTTTCCTAAGAAAAATAATGGAGAATGGTTTTTTCTTTCCGAAAAGAAGAGGGTAATTAAACAACAGTCTAAATATTGATTTGTTTAGGTGGCTCATTTGAAATCATATTAATAGGTGAGTTTTACCAAGAATCAAGACAAACCACCTAAAATAATTTAAAACTTTGAGTTGAATATCTTCAGCTTATAACACTCTTAAATTTTGATTTGTTTAAATGACTTATATGAATTCACAATAATAAGTAGGTCCTAATGGAAAATGGAAAGTTTGATTTCAGATAAATCACTTGAATATAGCCAAACTTAGAATTTGTTGTTAAGCCCCGTTGGTAAAATATGGTCCATGAGATATACTAGACAGTTTATTTTTTATTGTGACAAAATTTGTGGTGCAAGGTCATTAAAGGCTGAAATGAATATATGTAGAGCACCGGATGGGACCAAATGCCAGTTCTCTAGTTGTGGTCAAGGGAATCTACTGGTGAACTATGCCATTGGATTTGCAAGAGGTGTAACAGGTGGGAGAAATGACCTAACCTACACCACGACCAATTCTGATGACAACCCCAACAATCCACAACCAAGCACATTGCGTTATGGTGTCACTTTGGCCTCTTCAAACTCACAAGGAATATGGATCACTTTCAAATAGGATATGACAATTACCTTACAAAAATTGTTGCTTGTAGAGAGCCACACAACTATAGATGGTAGGGGAGCCAAAGTTATCATCACTGGTTATGGATTTGGTTTGAACAAAATGGAGAATGTTATAATTCATAACATTTAGATCAGTGACAACAATTTTGACACAGTTCATATATTTGGATCGAAGAAGGTGTGGGTGGATCACCTCACTTCTTTCCATGGAAACTCTAGTTTAGTGTTTTCTATTCAGGGTTCCACTGATGTCACCATCTCAAATTGTCGGATGTTTGAAACTAACTTCAATATGTTGTTGGGGGTAGATGATTCATATGAAAATGATAAGAATATGTGAGTCACTGTGTTTAGAAACTAGTTCAAGGATTCAAATCAGTGCAATCCTCATTGCAGGTAAAGTTTTTTTGTAATTTTAATTTAAATAATATATTTTGAGTTTTGATTCATTTAGATGGTTCAATTGAAATCATATAATTAATCAATGCTAAAAAAATTCCACAATCTACTTATCAAAAAAAGAAATTTCCACAATTCATCAAACAGAGATACCTCTGTTTCTAGATTTGATAGTGTGCAAGGTTTTTACATCAACATTTTGAATCAGATTCCATGATCCATCATTATTTTTCTCCTCCAGCTCTTCTCATCTTGATGGTGGATCAGGGAGTGTGATGTAAAAATTTTGCACACAATCATATCCAGAAACAATGTTATCTCTATCATAGTATTAGACTAAAAAATTGTGTTATTCTATAAGCCACTTAAACAAATGAAAACTTAAGATTTATGATTTCTACCGATCTTTAGATACAATATAAATAGATTTATTTTATATTTAACATGGTAGATGATTTTACTATCAATATTACAGTTGGTTTGACAGAGTTCATTATCTCTACCTTTACTTTATCATTTATCTTTGAATGATAATTATGTTTCCTTTCAGATGGGGATACTGTCATGTGGTAAACAATCTATATGGAAACTGGGGAATCTATGCAATTAGTTCACGAGTGCATGCAAGAGTATATTCAGAGAGGAATGTGTTTGTACTTGGAAAAAACACTGAAGTGACTGAATGGTATATACGGTATGAATCAAAATGGGACACCAAATGTAGCCACAGCTGCAACTTGCCTCTTCCTACTCAGAGCATCGGCTACCACATTCTCTTTCCCCTGGATATACTTAACCTCAAAATCATACTCACAAAGGAACTCCATCCATCTCCTCTATCTAGCATTCAGATTAGGCTGAGTGAAAATATACTATAGACTACGATGATCAGTATGAAGTTCAAATCGGTGTCCCAATAAAAAGTGTCTCCATCGGACCAAAGCATGGACTACCGCTGCTAGCTCAAGATCATGTGTGGGATAGTTCAACTCATGATCCTTGAGTTTGCAAGACTCATAAGCAATCACCCGTCCTCCCTGCATGAGGACTGCTCCAATACCCTCCAATGAAGCATCTGTACAAAGCACAAAATCACCTATGGGATCAGGTATTGAAAGAATAGGTGCACTAGTTAACTTATGCTTGAGGGTTCTAAATGCCTCTTCACACTTCTCAGACCAAATGAGCTTCTTGCCCTTTCTCTACAATGAGGTGATGGGGTAAGCAACTCTAGAGAAGTTCTCTACGAACTTACGATAATATCCTGCCAAGCCCATGAAACTGCGAACCTCTGACACATTGGTAGGTGCCGGCCAATCAACTATAGCCTGAATCTTTGCAGGATCCACTGAAATACCATCACCCAAGATCATGTGGCCCAAGTACTGAATCTCTGTCTTGAAGAACTCACACTTGGCTGGATTAGCATACAATTGATTCTCTCTAAGGCACTATAATACCAACCGAAGATGCTCTTCATGTTCCTCCATGGATTTAGAATAAACCAAAATATCATCCAAGAAGACAATAATGAAGTGATCAAGATACTTACAAAATACTCCATTCATCAAACTCATGAATATAGATGGAGCATTCGTCAAGCCAAATGGTACCATCGTGAACTCATAGTGACCATAGCATGTCTGGAAAGCTATCTTGTGGATGTCCTCCTCTCTAATGCGTAACTGATGATAACCTGACTTGAGATTTATTTTAGAGAACACCATTGCACCTTTCACCTGATCAAAGAGATCATCAATCCATGGCAAAGGATACCTATTCTTGACTGTTACTTTGTTCAACTGTCTGTAATCAATGCACAGTCTTAAAGAACCATCCTTCTTTTTGACAGAGAGAACTGGTGCTCCCCAAGGTGAAACACTAGGCCTGATACAACCCTTAGCCAATAATTCTTCCAATTGCAGCTTCAACTCACTCAACTCCTGTGTAGTCATCCTATATGGAGCTCTAGATATAGGCTCTGCTCCTCGAATAAGATCAATATGAAAATTGATATCCCGCTTAGGTGGCATACCTAGATCTCATCTGGAAAGACATCAATGAATTCCTATAGCACAGGGTGATCAAGGGCCTTCTTCTCACCATCCTCGTCCTCAATCTCACTCAAGGACACTGCAAACACTTGACATCCCTTTCTCATGCTCTGCTTCAACTGCATGGCAGAAATCATATGAAGAGAAATAGGATGCTAAATACCTCTAATCTCAATGCTTTTACCCTGATCATCCTTACATTTAATGATCTTCTGTCTACAATCAATAGTAGCTCCTTGGGATTCCAACCAATCCATGCCTAAAACAACATCATATGACCCCAATGGAATTATGTGAAGATCAACTGAAGTGCTAATGCTACCCAAATCTACCCAACAATGCTGGACTAAGGTGTTTGTGTTCACCTTTTCCCCTGAAGCTAGTTCCACTTGCCAACCTATGACTTGCTTTACTGCCACTAGTCCACATCTCTCTACTACAAATGGAGATATAAAAGAATCCGTAGATCCAGAATCAAATAATATAGAAACATCAATACCTCAGATAGCACCTGATGACTCAATAACTATGCCCTGGTGCTCTGCCTGACAGTGGTCTACTACTGCAAACACTCTGTGAGATCTTCCTGAATCCCCAATTGTAGGCTCAGATGGTGCAGGTCTCTGCCCTAAATACTGTGAACCACGCTGCGGGTAATTGACTACAATGTGCCCAAACTGTCCACATGTGAAACAACCTGTGCCTCTACCATAACCCCTTCCTATTGAGGGTGCACTGGACTGATGGAAACTGCCTCTACTACTACCTGGATGTGAGCTCTGCACTGACTGTGTGGGCTAAGAAGGCTGATTGCGCTTAAAGCACTGGCTATTATGAAACTTTCTGGAATTGGAAGTTGTACCACTCTGATCAGGGGGTTTTGAACTCTGTTGACTTTGATTTTGATTTCCTTTGGAGAAGTGTGATGGCTTCTTGAAACTGGTGTTACCTTGTGACTGTTTACCCCTAAAATCTGATGTGCCACCACCACTTGTCTGCCCACCATGTTTGCCTTGAAATTTCTTCTCTGTGAGTATAGCTTTTGTTACTACTTCTCTAAGGGTCTTGGGTTCTAAGACCTTCACTTCCCCTCCAATATGGGCATTAAGCCCCCTAATAAAATGTTGAATCATGAGGGGTGATTCACTACTATAACCAGCATATTGTTTCAGCTCAAAGAACTTCCACTCATACTCTTTTACGGTCATATTCCTCTGTCTCAGGTAATGATACTCATTTGCATGATCCTGTCTTCACTGATCTGATAAAAATTGATCTCTAAAGCTCTCAAGGAATAACTCCCATGTAACTGTATCTATGGTGATTCCGAATTTACTCTCTTCTGTCCTCCACCATGATGATGCTAAATCTGTCAATTCCATGATAGCATATCTAGCTTTTACATTGCTAGCAAATGGGTACATGGAGAAGTACCTATCTAAACCAATGAGCCATGTATCCGCCTCAAACCTGGTACCTATGCCATCAAATGGAAGTTTTGGCATTCTAAACAGGTCCTTCATTTGACTTGCCATAGCGGCATCATACTCTACTGGTACAACCTGTCTAAGGGGAGTCCTCTCTCTCTCTCTCTGACCTGATCTCCCTGATTACCTCTATTCTGCAAAGGTGGTAACCTCTCAAGAATGGCCAGTAAAATTTGTCTGGTGTCTAATTCCTCTGTACCATCCTGGCTTCTATCACTCTGAATTCTACTATGGCTCTATGCACTATCCTGATCAACTGAGAAAGAGGGTGTGTCCACTCTACCTCTACCTCTACCTCTACCTAACCCATGAGCTCTAGTCACAGGAGGCATGTTTCCTGCAACCATAGCATTAGGAAAAAACATTTAAGCATATATATATTAAGTATGTCACATTTGAAACCATAAAGCAACCACATAAGAACATCGTTTAAAGCAAGTTTTGTTTCGGTTTAAGTTTTCGTGAGAGTTAAAGATTTCCACAAACAAGTTGTTTTGATGTCTAAGTTTGGTTTTAACATGTTTACCTAATAAGACCTAATGGGTGCACATATTATTCCCAGAGTTCCCAGTGTAGAACTTGCGCTTTGATACCAAGTTGTAATGCCCCACCAGGGAACCCAAGAGATTAACACTAAATGTTATGCTAAGTTATGCAACCACTTTTTTTTTTGTTTACTAATGTTAACAAGCACATTGAATAAAGCATCACATTGTTCTCAATACATGAGTATTGAATGAACACAGCTTCTCATTTTCATTCCCAAGGGTCTCTGATGTAGAATTACTTTATAAAACTAACACTATGCTAATGTAATCCAATATATACAAACATTTAAGTACATAATAAAATCAAATACATCTCTTGAATCAATATTACCTTACATTACATGATCACCTACATCCACTACACATGTCGTAGGGTAGGCGGTGATATTTAATACAATTTACAAATATCAAAATACATCATGGATCCACGTAGGGATCATTACTAATCAAATGAAATCTCCTACAAGTACAAGATAATAACATCTGACATCTGATACATGAATCTGCAACAATGGTGGTAATCTAATCCAAGTAACAATCAGGTGATGGAGGATATCTGCAATAGTCTCAATGGAGAAGTACACTACCTCCCAACCATGTGGAACCCAGAGGTCCACCCCACCATGCTAGGGAGATAACACCAGGCCCACACACATACTAAGGACCAATCCCAAACATCACCTAGAAAGATTTCTCTAGAACAAGAGGGTAAATGGGTTACCAGAGGCAATGACCTACGTAGGATATCTAAGGTGTGAGTAGGGAGGTGTCATCACGTAGATCCACCCTTGAGTTTAGTCTTGAAGGTTCCTCCCTGAACCGATGGCACTCAAGTGATCATACATGGCATCGATATCTCTCGAGAGGACAAGTATATCTATGATCCACCCTTGAGTTTAGTCCTGAAGGTTCCTCACTGAACCGATGACACTCAAGGCATGGGCGAAGTATCACAAATTATCTTTTTAATGTTTTCCTAACTAGATCAATTTTTTTATAATGTTATCACTGGAATTAATAAACTTGACAATGGATGATCTGTCAGCCACTTGCGGGCCTCGGCGATCCATTGCAAGCCACCCCCTACATCACATCTAGATAACCTACCCTAGTTTTCAATCAACACCCATCCTGGTTTGTGGCCACAGAGATCAATATAAGCCCCAGTATATAGATAACCAAATAAATCATATTTACAAATCAAGACATTTACTCACTTGGCCACTAACTTAAATAAATCCACCCGGAGGTAATAATCAAAAGATCAAATAGACATCCCAATCATGATCTCACATTTACACTACCTCAATCAAGTAATAGAAAATAGAATCCACATTGCATCATAAAACATTCAACAACATAGATAACTGATAACCACAACATATACCCAACCTCTGGATTTTACCCCTATTTGGTCTTCTAATCCCGTATGCAAATCAACTACAACAATAGTAAATTTAACTTGCACAAACAATATACATTGTAAGAGAACATCATAAGACAAGAATTAACATGTCGTAAGGTAAACCAAGATATAATGATCATATTAACAAGTAATTTTTCTCACACTAATTAATCCCACTATTTAGAATATCCACATCTACCATAAAATGACCATATTGTTAACACTAATATTGCCTACTATAGCTTGATAAATGAGAACGTTTCTTAACTAATGGAAAGATTACTAATCTTGGATACACACTCCTAAGATACAATTAAAGGATAAAACAATAAGTTTACTAGTAATAATGCTATAACACCTATTGTTAACATTCCATTGCCAAGGCTAAATTTAAATACCAAAAACCATAATGAATTCACTAGTATGATTAAAATAATGGTTAATAAAATCATTCACATAATAGAGTTAATATTCCAAATTCAAATTTAAATAATATCTCCAATTTATATTGCTCAAATTTTAACTTAAAAACATGCTTAGTGTTTAATAAAACATATCCTATTAATTCCTAATCAAATTTATAATTACCCACCCCTAACACCTAGCACCTAGGACCTACCTTCCACATCATCATGCAAATCCATATTAATAAAAGGAAACATAAAACATTTTAAAATTTCCCCAAAAGGGCTACGAAAATCAAGGAGTGGAAGTGACTTGGGTGGGACCTTCAAATCCCAAGGTAAGCCCAAAGAGTGGCGTCCAAGGAAGTCAAGGGGGTTTGAATACACATTAAATAATGCAGGACCAAGTGAAATACTATCCCCAAGCTCATGCCACCCTATGTTCAAAAAGGGCCTGCACAACACATTAATTTGATTGGAGAGTACATTGACCAAGGACAAGGCATGGCCAAGTGGAGGTGGGCGCCAGTTTTGGAGGTTGAGCCCATACCAAATTTAATTCCTTCCATAAATTTGTTTCAAATAAAATTAAAATGCAATCCCATGACCTACGTACTAAGCAAGTGGGAAGGGTGATGTCATCACCCAAAGGCAAGGGAATACATTATTTATTAAGCCATTTAAGGCCTTACATGTTGGGGTACGTACCAGGAAGAAGATGGAGTGTGTTGAGGGAAGATAAGAGATAGGGAAATGATATGATGGCCTCCTTAAATTCCCTTTAATTTGGTTAGCCTTCAAGGACCAATGATATTATGACATTGTTTTCATTAATATATTTTTTTGTTTTTCTTTGAATTTGTTTTTGCAAGGCATGGCGTGGGTCCCACATTGGGTTGGAAAGGTAAGAGTTGCATTAAATTTGAATATGTATTTGTTCATTTTAAAATACAAGTTGGTAGAAAATATTATTAAATAATGATTGTGTTTTTTCAATGTATGGGAATTCTTTTCTTCATACATTTTCCAGAGAGCTGGAATTATGTATTTGGTTTGAAGACTTAGTTTTATTTTGGTGTTGTTTCTCCTCCAAGACTTGGTTTATTTTTCTATCCCATGCAATTGATAATTTATTTCCAAATTTGATTGTCAAGATGATACACTAATTCTTTCAATTTTTAGAATAATTATGTGATCTATTAAATAGATAATGTGGAAAACATTGGATCAAAACATAACCAAGCTCCATTGTGATATGAGATAACAAGTTCTTTTCTATTCCAAATTGAATTCACTAATGGTTGAGTTTGAGAGGGATTGTATGTTTGTGATGATAAAATTCCACATTGTAAACTAAATTCTTACTGATCTATTGCTTCACTCTTCATTTTGAGGAGATAAATCTTTTCTCTCATTTGTTTGAAAACTGAAAACTAAATTGGATCATAATAAGGGAATTCAAAACCTACCTTGTTCACAAACAGGTTGATGAAGCCAGCCTCTCAACTGCTGTCCAAATCTGCTCCCACAAGCTCAATCCCTTCTCTTCTTGCTCTCTTCTCCTTCTCCAAGCCTTCTCTCCTTTCTCTATTTTCTTCTCCCAACTTTCATATCCAAAATTGATGATAAGATCTCTCCCATTCCTCCAAATTTTTCATATGCAATAGAATAATAATGACCCCTTTCTCTCTCACTTCCTTCCCATACCTATTAATTGCACTTCCTCCTACTCCTAAAGTGACATGGAAATTCATTTTATTACCTTTCTATTTCTTCTTTTTTTTTCTTTTTTTTTTTCCATTTAAATTAGAACATGTCACTCTCAAAGCTTTTAAATTATACAATAAATGGTATCTATATACAAATAAATGATATATATATATATATATATATATATATATATATATATATATATATATATATATATATATATATATATATATATATATATATATCTAATTATATTTTATCATACTAATAACAATACACTTACTAATATGTATCATAACATAGTAAATATTGCTAGCAGAAAATAGACATCAATCACAGAAACCTGATACGACACAAGCAAGGAATAATCCTAGGATCAATATCATGCTCAACAGGGAAGGTGTATCGAATTCGTTCGGCCAGAATGGATTCGAATCGGGTAAGTCAAGTGAGATTCCGTCCATTCCTATAGGATGATTAGGTTGGGCTAGGGAATTGGCCTAGGTGCTAACTCTCCTTCTCCGCCATTGAGACATAATGAGGGCACACTCATCCTGTCAAACCAGGGAAGTCGATGCTCGGTACCTGCAACCTGCATAAAAACCACTGCATGTACATGTGCATATATAAATATAATAATAGACAATGGCAGGGATGGCTAGGACTTGTGGACCCGACTCAATGGGATAACTACGCCTCCTCCTCTACCATACATGCATGTCAATAGAAAAGAAAACATATATGATAACAAACACGATACCATAGACATGCAGGTATGGGGTAAGTACCAAATATAATCATCATCTAAATTACATCAATTAATTCATGCATTTGAAACATCATATAAAATCCATCATTACTAAATTTAACCATCACATAATGTTTTGTTCCAGTTCAAACATGACAATTAACATCCAAAATATAATTGTTTAATCACACACCACAATATAAATATAACATCTTATATATGTCTGATCTAATCAACTAAGATAAAACAGTATCAAACTAAACATAGTCTCAATAGTAATAAGACGCGAGGAGTATTACATAAATAGCCAAAGCACATGAATATACATGACATCAAATAGTGAAGGAGAATGAGACATCATGTGAACCTCATGAATGAGTAACTACAACTTCGTCTCACTTTGTACATGCTATTTAAATAATCATTGCAATTAAATAAAACATTTTGTTTAAATATAAGTCTTTTACTTAAATTGTATTATGACAATATGAGCATAAACCAAAGAAAGTAAATAACTAAATTATCCAACAACATATAAGGCACAATATATCATGTAATCCAATAAAATTATCCTGATAACATATTCCATAGTCTCAAAAGTAAAATAAACTAGATAGATCATCATACGACATCATGTCATGCAAACAACACCATCATGCAGATATGATCAAAATGGTACATAGAAAGATAATCTAACATGAAATCAACTATGATATTGGTAAAGCCAAAATAACATAGTGTCATCAAATGCATCTCATCATGTAGATAACCACAAAATCATAATAAGAGTTTATCTCAGATCAAAATAATTATGGAATAAAATGCAATCACGGGAGGCATTATATGGGGGCTCAATTAGTAAAGAATGGTCTCTTTTCAATCTATCATATGGGATTTCAAGCTTTTTTTGGATGGATTCTTGGGATGGTCATCCTTCTATCCCTTCTACTCATCCTCACCTTTAGCCCCTTTGTCATACTTTTACTGTCGTTGGTCGAGACACTGTTGACAATTATAAGATTACCCATAATTGTGGGCTTGCAGTCTATTTTCACTGGAAACATCCTTCTGAATGGCCTATAGGAGGATATGAGAAAGATAGGAATGAGCTAGCTTAGATTCTTAAGTCTTGTGAGTGCACTACCTTAGCTGGGAATGATGTTTTGGCTTGGGCAGGCAATGGTTTATCTGGAAAGTTCTTTTTTGTTGGTTATGTTAAGCTAGCGTGGTAGACTTTTGGGGGCATTCAAGTTCCTTGGTGGAAACAAGTTGGTATAAGTTCTCATGGCCCAAGTGCAATTTTTGCATGTGGTTGGTGGTCAACAAATACTATCTTACTTGACATAATTTATGTAAGCATGGTATTCAAGGCCCCTTGATGTGTGTGTTGTGTTGTAATAGTGAAGAAAGTGTCTCTTATCTATTTTTCCAATGCTCCTTCACTAGACATATTTGGCACTTTTGGTGGGATGTTTGAAATCAAGCTTGTTGGCATGTCTCTTCTTTGGCTTAATTTTTTTTTCGATGGGGCAAGGCCCATGTCAAAAGCTCATTTCTTAAAGTTGCTTGTACTCTTGGCCCTTCTTTTATTATTTGTCATATCTGATTGGAAAGGAATTGTTATATCTTTCAAGGTGTCATGTTGGGGGTGCACCACTTGCGGTTGAAAATTCTCCATCCTTTGGGAGAAACTATTTCGACAAAATGTGACTTCATAGAAGCTATGGATCTTGCTGATGTTATTTGCTACAACCATCTCCATCTTCCTCCTCCACAAGGCCAACTCATGAGAAATAGATGCAGACACCCTGTTTAGAAGATAAATAGGATAGAGAGGTGGAGTCCTCCTCCACAAGGCATTCTAAAAATTACCACAGACAGATCTTCTTGGGGAAACCCATGTCTTGCTGGTATTGGTGGAATAGGTAGAGATATCTTGGAGACTATTTTTTTTTTTTTAATTATCTTGGAGACTATGTTATGGAGCATACTTGAGCTCTTGGACGGACCAAGATCATTTGTGAATTAGATTCACAAATGGTAGTGCATTTGTTGATTTGATGACATTTGAGGATGTTAGTTGACAATTAGTTTTGGTTGTTAACCAAATTCTTAATTTGTGTGCTTCTTTGGATTATGTTACTTTCACTTATATCCCTAGGGAGTGGATTGGAGTAACGGATCTTGATAGAGTTATTTGATGTCCATGCTCTATTTTTCTTCTTGTTTGAATAAATTTTAACCCCTCTTTTATTTAACAATATCCAATATCGGCCTTAAAATGATATCTCTTAGCTTATTTGACATAAAAATAATTTAAAATTTAGGTACACTAGTAGTATTATGTATGACACTCGAAGTGTTTTCTATTATTATTGTGACATTTATAAATCAATAAACTTGAAATATGCATTTAGATTTTAGAATAATTATGCACTAGAATAAGTGTGATCAAATAAGTTATATTTCCTTTTCAATTTGAACATGGATGTACATTATTTTCTAATTAAAATCAACAATTCTTACTTAATATCAAATGATGCATGGTTCAAATAAATAAAAATTAAATATAATGAATGTCCTTTTATATATCAATATAATAGTAAATCACAAATATTTTTTAAAACTTAATTTGTGATGAAAGTATAAGATATTTGGAGTTGACTAATTATTTCTATTTCATTTTGATTTTGTAATTACCTAGATCAAAGTTATATAATTATGAAGTTAACCTCTTGCCTATGGGTACAAATTTGGTTAATTAATCAAATAGGATTAGTGTTCAAGATGGATTGGATTGGATATAAATTGGATTAATGATCAAATTACAGTAATAAGTCAATGGGAATTTGAGATTTCACGCTTATAAACAATTTAATAAGCAATAGCTATATGGCTATACTTAAGCAAGGCTAGATATGCAAGCCAAATTATCTATAACAATGTGTTATTTAGAATTATATAAATATAATAAAATATTGCCTTTGATAAAACATAAAATTAAATAAGAAATACTTTAAAAATATAGATTGCACTATTGTAATTATGAATTTCAATTTCTTATCTATTTTTTAATTTTATTTTAAATTTTAAAATAATTTGTTTTAAATTTAGAAAAATTAATTTATTTTATTTAAACATTATGATTTGAAAGTAATTTGATTTTATCTATTGCTCAAATGAGACATTTCCAATTGATTTAGGAAGTAGGAGGAACATATTTTCTTTTGTGAGGAGAGTAAATAGCTTGCATCCCTTACTATCATTCACATAATATTTTATCATATACTAAATTTTGAATCGAGAGGTTGAGAATTAAATTAGATCATACAAGATCATGTGTTTTAGTTTGGTGAAGAGGATAATTTATAAGGATCCCATTTACTATCACAAGAAAGAATATCAGAAAAGAATCAATTTTTATGAGAATACCCATCCTCAAGCTCTTGTAAACTAGGATAACCACACTCTGGCCATTACATACCGTTATACCCAATCTATGTATATATATCCATGTCCCCTAATGTTTAATGCATAATCCATCTATTTCTTCAGAAAGCAGATAATTCTTACTATGATTGCAGAGATATGGAGTTCACACGCTCTTTGAAATTTTGGATGCTCTTTGATGCCTTTCTTCTTAGTTCTGTAACTATTGCTGATATATTCATGAACAATAATGCTCTTTGATTTGGAGAATCATTACCGGTCAAAAGGGGTATGTGGCATACCAGATTGAATTTTTTTTTATCATGGTCAATGTTCTTTTCAAATAATAATCTTTTTGTTTGGGTTATCTATTTTTTTCATTCCCTTATATTTCCTGTGAATAATATTCTATTCTCTAAGAGAATTGATTTTCCTAAGAAAAATAATGGAGAATGGTTTTTTCTTTCTAAAAAGAAGAGGGCAATTAAACAACAATCTAAATATTGATTTGTTTAGGTGGCTCATTTGAAATCATATTAATAGGTGAGTTTTACCAAGAATCAAGACAAACCACCTAAAATAAGTTAAAACTTCGAGTTTAATATCTTCAGCTTATAACACTCTTAAATTTTGATTTGTTCAAATGACTTATTTGAATTCACAATAATAAGTAGGTCCTAATAGAAAATGGAAAGTTTGATTTTAGATAAATCACTTGAATATAGCCAAACTTAGAATTTGTTGTTAAGCCCCACTGTTAAAATATGGTCCATGAGATATACTAGACAGTTTATTTTTTATTGTGATAAAATTTGTGGTGCAAGGTCATTAAAGGCAAAAATGAATATATGTGGAGCACCGGATGGGACCAAATGCCAGTTCTCTAGCTATGGTCAAGGGAATCTACTGGTGAACTATGCCATTGGATTTGTAAGAGGTGAAATAGGTGGGGGAAACGACCAAACCTACACCGTGACCAATTCTGATGACAACCCCAACAATCCACAACCAGGCACATTGTGTTATGGTGTCACTTTGGCCTCTTCAAACTCACAAGGAATATGGATCACTTTGAAATAGGATATGACAATTACCTTACAAAAAATGTTGCTTGTAGAGAGCCACACAACTATAGATGGCAAGGGAGCCAAAGTTATCATC
Source organism: Chamaecyparis obtusa (assembly GCA_027943335.1). NCBI lineage: Eukaryota > Viridiplantae > Streptophyta > Pinopsida > Cupressales > Cupressaceae > Chamaecyparis > Chamaecyparis obtusa. Next base: position 8,323 of record BSBK01013833.1, on the reverse strand, counting down.
ACTGGTTATGGATTTGGTTTGAACAAAGTGGAGAATGTTATAATTCATAACATTCAGATCAGTGACAACAACTTCGACACAGTTCATATATTTGGATCGAAGAAGGTGTGGGTGGATCACCTCACTTCTTTCCATGGAAAATCTAGTTTAGTGTTTTCTATTCAGGGTTCTACTGATGTCACCATCTCAAATTGTCTGATGTTTGAAACTAACTTCAATATGTTGTTGGAAGCAGATGATTCATATGAAAATTATAAGAATATGCGAGTCACTGTGTTTAGAAACTAGTTCAAGGATTCAAATCAGTGCAATCCTCATTGGAGGTAAAGTTTTTTTGTAATTTTAATTTAAATAATATATTTTGAGTTTTGATTCATTTAGATGGTTCAATTGAAATAATATAATTAATCAATGCTAAAAAAATTCTATAATCTACTTATCAAAAAAGGAAATTTCCACAATTCATCAAACAAAGCTACCTCTATTTCTGGATTTGATTGTGTGCAAGGTTTTTACATCAACATTTCGAATCAAATTCCATGATCCATCATCATTTTGCTTCTCTAGCTCTTCTCATCTTGATGGTGGATCAGGGAGTGTGATGTAAAAATTTTGCACACAATCATATCCAGAAACAACGTTATCTCTATCATAGTATTAGACTAAAAAATTGTGTGATTCCATAAGCCACTCAAACAAATGAAAACTTAAGATTTACGATTTCTACAGATCTTTAGATACAATATAAATAGATTTATTTTATATTTAACATGGTAGATGATTTTACTATCAATATTATAGTTGGTTTGACAGAGTTCATTATCTCTACCTTTACTTCATCATTTATCTTTGAATGATAATTATGTTTCCTTTCAGATGGGGATACTGTCATGTGGTAAACAATCTATATGGAAACTAGGGAATCTATGCAATTAGTTCACGAGCGCATTCAAGAGTATATTCAGAGAGGAATGTGTTTGTACTTGGGAAAAAAACTGAAGGGACCGAATGGTATCCAAGGTATGAATCAAAATGGGACACCACAGAAAAAATAGAAAGCAACGGTGACAAACTTATGCAGGGTGCTACATTCCATGAATTCCTTTATACTAGAAAGATAGATGCTCCTCCTTACCAGAATGGCCAATATCCTCCTGTCACTAACACTGAAACAGTGCCATGTCTTGTTGAACATTGCTGTGGAGTGCTACTTCAGGGCGATATTCAGACATGCCTTAATGTATAAACAACAGAATTTCTTTCAAGAAAACCCCAATCACATAGATTTTTACCATGCATCACTCCTCTAAAGAGAATAAAATATTGTAAGCTTCCACCAATCTAATAAGACATAGGGGGTTCATTTTCTGCTGCATTCAAGATCTTAGAATTTTTTTAACATCTAATCTTGTGTTTGTATTATTACAGGAAAAGGGATTTTGAAACTCTTAATCTTGGGTTTTTATTATTACAAAAAAGGGGATTATAAAACTCTTATACAAGTTGGTTTACAAAGAGATATATTAAAAACTACAGTAGACAATAAACCATCAGTAACAACTAACAAACAGCAGTTAGATGGGTCAATTACCTCTAGTTACTATCAAAATCTAACTGCTTTAAAAGTTCAAGAACTAGCCTTTAATTCTAATAGTTATTATGAATTTTTAAACATGAGAACTTTGTCTGGTTTTTTTGATAACAAGTTATTCTATTTTTTAAGGGATTCTCATAAAAATTTATTCATAAATATAGGCATAAAAAACTACAGTAGAAAACAAACCCTTAATAGATTAAAAAAAAAAAACTATAAGCAAACAATTAAATGGATGAATCACATAACCACTTTAGCAAGGAGGACGACATTTTGAAAATTAGACTCTGTGATCTTAAGAACTTACCAAAATCTAGCACCCTAGAGAAAAATAATTATTCTACAAGTTCAGGTTGTAGGAAATCCTCCAGAATAAGAAACAAAAGGATTAAGGATTCCATTCCGGAAGCCCTAGCAGAATTACCCCTGGTTTCTTCTAGAAATAAACTGAACAGAGATTTAAGCTCACTCAAACCTCTAAAAAATTCATCAAACCAGAAGTCTATTTCTTCAAGATGGGTGGGAAGGACAGGAAGTATAGAAGATGGATATTGGAGATGGAAGGATTTCACAAATATTGGGGCCAATTACCAAGAATTACAGTTGATAAAATCCACTTTACAAAAAAGATCTTTTCTTTTAAAAAATGCCAACGGTGAGATTATTTGGTTTGGATCGAAGGATGGTAACTACAACGTGAAGGAAGGGTATAAATTATTAACACAACATTCTCAAAAATCTTCCTTGATCCCCATTCACCTTTGTTGGAAAAAAATGTGTTTGCCTAAAGCTGGTACATTCCTTTGGGTAGCCTTTCAGGACTGTATTTTGACTGCAAAGAAATTCACAAAAATGGAGTTCTTTGGGTCATCTAGATGCACACTATGCCATAATCACAAAGAGAATCTCAATCATTTATTATTCTCTTGTTAGTTTTCAGTGGAGTATTGGGATTGGTTACACTCAAAACTGAATTGGAAAGTTGCTTCTCCACAAGATCTGCAATCACACCTTATTGCTTGGCCATCTCTCTTCAAACAAAGCTTATGTGGAAACCTTTGGATCATATTCCCATCAATACTTCTATGGGAATTATGCAAAGAAAGGAATAGGAGATTATTCCAAGAGAAAGCATTGAACATGAATTAGCTATTAAATAGAATTGAGGAAGCTATAGTGGAGGTCATGAATTCCAGGAATCAGACATTATCAACCATTCATAAATTTTACACCAGTTGGGATGATAGGATGTTAAAAAGATAGCATGGATTGAAAATGCCTACCATTATTGGTAGAGGCGGCGAGGGCATCTCCTTTCACAGGTTGACATATGTCTGGAAATCTCCTTCTCTAGGTTGGGTTAAATTAAATTTTGACGGGGTATCAAGAGGAAATCCGAGTCCTTCTAGGGCGGGTTGTATTATTCATTCAGGAGATGTCCAAATTATTGCTCAATTAGCACAGCCATTAGACCCAGACACTAACAATGTAGCAGAAATAAAAGCTCTTTATCATGGTTTGGTTCTAGCTAGAGAACTTAATCTTAATAGAATTGAAATAGAAGGAGATTCAATGATTATTATAAATGCAATATGGACAGGGTCCATTTAAATTGGAAACTTCAATCTTATTTAGAAAACATATTAAGCCTGATTCCAAAATTTGAATCTTCAACGGCTAATCACATTTACCGTGAAGGCAATGGCAAAGTGGATGTGCTGGCAAATCAAGCAGCAGATGGAATACACATTAGATCAATCTCCAACGGTTGGCTCCCTAGTCAAATCCACCAAAGTTAATGTGTAGAGTATAGCTTTAAAATTGATCACTTCGTAGATATGAGTTGGACTAGCTTCCCCTTTTGGTGATGATTCTAATGAGGATATTGACTAGATACACAATTTCAAATATGATGCTCAGATGGATGGGTTGGGGAGCCCTAATTTTTTAGATAATGATGAGGATGTTTCAAAAGGTGCCAATGCGCCCTCTCATAAGGAAGATGAATCACCTGAGGGAGAAGATTAGGAGGAAGAGAATGCAGAGCAGGAAGAGGCTGATGAAGATGAAATGGACGAGTACGAGGAGAAAATCAAAACTGAAGTCAATGAAGAAGACCCAAATGTAGAGGACATGAAAGAAGGGAGCTCTCAGGCCTCTGAGAATGATACAACATCTCCTTCCCTATAGCTTTGGGGTGTTGTTTCACAGGTTCCTCTGAGTTTTGATATTTTGTTTCTTGAATTTGAAGTCGTTGGACTTTGATAGGATCGTAGACTATGTATTCATATTGGTAATAGAGCTCTGTTGCTCTTTGATTTCCATCTACAAACATTGGACTGGTTTTATTGATAGTTAGTTTCTTAGATACTTTAATATTTTCATGTACATTTTACTGCTGTTTATGTATATACAAAACTCTGGCTTCGGCCTTTGTCGATAAAAAGAAAAAACAATTAAACCGATTAATTACATGTTCATTTTTAATGAAATTAATCTACATGCCACTGAAGGTGATATGCCCAATTTTAAAGCTAACAAAAGAAGAAATCTTTATAATTTTATGATTATCGATCCTTATCACATTCTTCTAGTCATTTTTTAGTGAGGATTTTGTTCATATCAACTGATTTGATTTTCATTAGTAATGTTTCAAATAATCAAGTTTTTGTGATTGAATAGTCAAAGAATAGCATGCATGAGCACTCTTGCTAGGGTTTAGTATAGGGTTTATTATATAACATTTATTGCAGGAATTTTTTGTAACTTTTTAATGGCCTCAGCTATGGCTAGCTCTTGATGCTAGTGTTGGAGCTTTGACAATTGACAACGATGTGATGGTAGCCTGATTTAAAACAGACCTGCCTAATGAACACATGTTAAAGTGTGCTTTCTATAAAAAATAATTCCATTTAATATAGATTAAATTTACACAATGATCAAAATAGAAACAAAAGAAATGACAAGATCAAGACAATGCAAGAAAGGACAAGTGAGCAAAACCCAAGGAGAAACAGGATCCGCAAGGAAAGCAAGAGAGCCACACAATAAGAAGAAGGAGGAATGAAGGAGCCACAAAGGAGAAGAGGACGGGAGAAGACCACCACCAAGGAGAAAAAATAGGAAGAACAAGGGAAGGGGCTTGAAAGCCTAAAAGAGGAGAAAGGACAGATAAGGAAAGGAGGGGGAGCCAAAGAGGACTAAAGGTGATGGAGGATATCAAGCATCCCTAAGAGGGGTCGCCATGAAGGGCTAACAGACCACCCATCATCTCAGTTGAGGTTAATGGGATGGTAGTGGCTCTCAATGGCCTCTTTGAGCTTCCTCTTAAAGTAGTTATCCTCCTTGGCGAGGATTTGGGTACTATCTAGACAAATGTGATGCTTGGTGGAAGATGAGTGCTCAGCTAAAGCTGATTTGTGGACCCTATCGTGCTCAATGTCAGCACTACGCTCGCGGATTCTGGTGTGGAAAGAATGGCCAGTTTCACCTATATAAGGGGTTCTCCAAGAGCACAAGATCTTATACACCCCATAATCTAGAAAAGAGTCTCTGGAATCCTTGAGAGGGGGACACGATTTCTTAACCGAGAGGGGGGTTTAAAAGCAACCCGAAGACCCCTGCTGGTTAAGATTTTGGCCACTTTCTGAGAGATGCCATCAACAAAAGGAAGGGTGGCAAACATGGGAGGCGGGGAAGGGGAAGGTACAGGACAGGAGCTAGCAAGAAAGAAGGCCTTGGCTTGGTTAAGAGCCTTAGAAATTTGCCTGTGGGAGTACCCATTCCAGATGAAGACCTGGTGAAGATGGGTAAGCTCAAGGTTAAGATTGTCATCATCACAAATTCTAAGGGCTCTAAGGACAAGGGTCCTAAGGATGCCAACTTTTTGGCTGGGATGGTGGTGGGAAGAGGAGTGAAGGTATAAGTCAGTGTGGGTAGCTTTGCGATGCACATGCCGACCAAAGGAACCATCTGGCTTCTTGATGAGGAGCAAATCAAGGAAGGGCAATTGGTTGTCAGGCTCAAGCTCCTTAGTGAAGGAGATGCTAGGGGCTAGGCTATTGATATGAAATTCATAAATGTATTACTAATGGATTGTGGAAATCTAATGCTGTTAATTGTAATAATGTGTCAGAAAATGATAAAAATAAGTGAATGATCTAATATACAGATTGTAATGGTAGCGGCTAAGCTCCCTACAAAATCTATCAAAGACAAAAAAAATGTCAAGTTTCTTTTTTACAAAACATCTAAGAAATTTAACTAACCTATGGAAAGAACTTGGCATGAATGAATATTACCAGTATAAAATAATTGAAATCAAATCATCACTGTATTTTTATTTTTTTACTCAATGAAAATGTTATTTGCACTAGTCAATTTCATCACAAATTGCTGATTATTTACCCTTACTTACCCTGACAAATTTCAAATAGAGACGTTGTTTCATATTAAAACCAGATCTCATATTTCATTAGGTTTTTAATAAAAAGGAAGGTTTATTCGGTCAGAGCTTCTAGTTTCAATAACAGGTTATATTCGAAAATGAAGAAAATGAACGGTCATTGAGTAAAAAGTAAGTACCTACACGTTTCATGAAAAAAAATATAGTTAACTAATACATAATTTCTAATTGCTTCGTCTCCAATACGCCATACTACCTTGAATAAAACCTTAAAACCTCCTATAAATGGGTTCGCCATGATGCATTGCATCCCATCTCAATCTTCGGCTACAATCTCATCATTAAGATTTCTCTCTGCATTTGAGTTAGTAAAGACACACAATTCCAAACATCATTAAGATATCTCTCCGCATTTGAGTTACGAAAGACACACAACTACAAGCATGGGAAATTTGGTGCGCGTGAAAATAAACACAATTCTTGGTGTGCTTTCCCCTTTGTTTTCTGGTTCATGTATCCGCTCGATATAACCTCCCAAGTCCTTCAACAAATTTGGAGCAGTCGACTGTTTCTAGCCCACTCTGTGGCAATTCTCCATGTGCTCCACCACCACCATCACTACTACACAAAAAAGTTGCTTTATCAGGTCATAATATGCTTACAAAGATTGAGCAGTCTGCAGTTTCTAGCCCCCCCTCATGTGGCAGTTCTCCATGTGGTCCACCACCACCATCACTACTTCAGAAAAAAGTTGCTTTATCAGATCATAATGTGATTACCAAAATGGAGCAGTCTGCTGTTTCTGGTTCCACCTGTGGCAGTTCTCCATGCGCTCCACCTCCTCCACCACCACTACTCAAAAAACTCGGTGCTGCTTCCGATTTTCAGCGTAAGGACATCTACTGAAAGCCGTTTTCCGGTCCTCATCTATTCTTATCCGTAAACATTAGATGCGCCACATAAATAAAACCAATTATTTTCTGTAATTCTGTCCGTCCAATTTTACATTCATTCACTAGGTTGCAATAATACATCTGTGCTTAACGCAGCAACTACCTGTCTAAATAAATAATACATTCTATTCCGTTCTTATCCATAGACAGTAGTCGCACCCCACAAAGGAGAACTGCTTGTTTTCGGCAATTCCTTCCTCTCTCCATTTCATAATTATTCATTTTAATTATTGTTGCATTGTTTCAATAAATCATTTTACAGTTGAAAGGGCAGTTGATCGATCAATATTGTCAAACATCACCTGAGCCGTAGTAGTAAAGGTTAAGATTGTCATCATCACAAATTCTAAGGGCTTTAAGGGCAAGGGTCCTAAGGATGCCAACTTTTTGGCTGGGATGGTGGTGGGAAGAGGAGTGAAGGTATAAGTCAGTGTGGGTAGCTTTGCGATACACACGCCGACCAAAGGAACCATCTGGCTTCTTGATGAGGAGCACCTCAAGGAAGGGCAATTGGTAGTCAGACTCAAGCTCCTTAGTGAAGGAGATGCTAGGGGCCAGCTATTGATATGAAATTCATAAATGTATTACTAATGGATTGTGGAAATCTAATGCTGTTAATTGTAATAATGTGTCAGAAAACTATAAAAATAAGTGAATGATCTAATATACAGATTGTAATGGTAGCGGAAAAGCTCCCTACAAAATCTATCAAAAACAAAAAAAATGTCAAGTTTCTTTTTTACAAAACATCTAAGAAATTTAACTATCCTATGGAAGGAACTTGTCATGAATGAATATTACCAGTATAAAATAATTGAAATCAGATCGTCACTGTATTTTTTTTTTTTTTGACTCAATGAAAATCAACTGATCACATTCTTCTAGTCATTTTTTAGTGAGGAGTTTGTTCATATCAACTGATTTGATTTTCATTAGTAATGTTTCAAATAATCAAGTTTTTGTGATTGAATAGTCAAAGAATAGCATGCATGGGCACTCTTGCTAGGGTTTAGTATAGGGTTTAGTATATAACATTTATTGCATGAATTTTTTATAACTTTTTAATGGCCTCGGCTATGGCTAGCTCTTGATGCTAGTGTTGGAGCTTTGACAATTGACAATGATGTGATGGTAGCCTAATTTAAAACAGACCTGCCTAATGAACACATGTTAAAGTGTGCTTTCTATAAAAAATAATTTCATTTAATATAGACTAAAATTACACAATGATCAAATATATCGTACTCAAAATCAAACCCCACTTTTCAAAATTAGTCCACCAAAATTTGAAATTAAACAACTTAAAAATTCATAACTTTACCTCCAACCAAAGTACAAAGTCTTAATTGTAAATAGTAGTTTAAAAACTAT
>BSBK01013832.1:47500-49988 GCA_027943335.1 Chamaecyparis obtusa | reverse complement strand
ATCGAGGCATCCATCAAGGAGATCATCAACTCAAGAACAGCTGGCTGTCAGTTCCAATTCCAGTTAGGATGGGATAGAGGCATGGAAAAAATATGGGAATTTAAATCCCGAGGTGATCGTAGTATCAAAAAGCAGAAAGGCCAGAAATGTGACACGGTCTAGCAGGCTCCACCATCCGGATGGAAAAAAATTGAATTTTGACAGCGCATGCAGAGGCAGCCGGGTCTTGGCAGAGCAGGAGCTATCATTAGAGATGAAAGCGGCCAAATAATTTAGGTCATAGCTTGTCCTATTGGTGTTACCACCAATAATATAGTAGAAATTGCAACATTGGAGGAAGGGCTGAGGTGGTGTTCTCTTAACGGCATAGGTAAGTTAATAATAGAAGAGGACTCTCAAATCATTATTAACGGAGTGGTTAAAGAGGAATTTAGCAGTTGGAAACTAGCCAACTGGCTACCTCGGATTGTAGAGGCAATCAAAACATTGCAAGACTTCCATATTCAACATGTACTCCAGGAAGGCAATAGAGTTGCGGATCAATTAGCCAACATGGGAGTGGAAACATCAGTTAAATAGACTTTTAGTCAAAACGTTCTGATCCTGAAAAGGTTGCAGGAAGTCCTGTTAGCAGATTTAGCTGGTTTACCAAGATCAAGTATTGGATGAATTGCCATTTAGATGGCATGACAATAGATAGGAGGCAGTTTGTTCAGTCTTCACATGGATCCCGACCATGCTACCCCTGTCCTTCGTATCCATCTCAGAGATTTCATCGGGATTGGACCGCCCCCTCACATTCTTTTTAAACAGACCGTTTCTTGCTATTCCCTCAGGCTCCGTTGGCGGTAACGGGAATTCTTTGTAGATGCACTCAGGTGGAGGCACTAACAGAGACACCGGAAGAATAGATCAACAGGATCTTTCACCAAGCCAACAAGCAGGAGAAGGCGACAATAGTGATCTTGTTGGGAGGGGAGTACTAGATGGGAGGCCACATTCACGATGACAAGATCATAATGGACCTCTCTCAGCCTATCGTCCAAGTCGTGGGAGTAGTGTATGCGAATGGCATGATTATAAGAATGATAATAGAGGAGCTTTTCTCGGACGTCACTCGTGCAGTGGACCTGTTGAATCCCAGTCTATGAGGAGGCGGTATGCTGAATCTCTTCTACTTGAAGGCAGAGGGGAAGAAGTCCCTGATGAAGAAAGCTTGGGCGCTATATAAAATTGGCGTGGCAAAGGAGTATGATATGTCCAAGTTCGCAGCCTTTTGTCATGAACATGACTCTCTCTTCCCAGTAGAAGTGATTACAAGGCTGATCTCCATTGGTAACAGAATAGGGTATTTGTATCATTGAAATGGGTAGTGTTGCTAGTTTGGTCTTTTGGATGTAAGGGAGATATATCCCATAATCTACTATGTAATTCTTTTTATGGAAATACAAAGGGTACTGCCCCCTAGGCAGGGCTTATCTTTAAAAAAATTTAAAAAATTAGAATGAAAAAAAAATAAAAATAGAAATGTTACTTTTATATATCTAGAAAAAAATTAGAAAGATTTTATGTATCAAAAAAATTAAAAGATTATCTAAATTTTAGATTTTGATTTATTCTAAAACTAATTGTTCATTCATTTGAATTTTTTAAAATAGAATGTAGTTTTATTTATTTAATTAGAAATTTTATATTTGTATGTTTAAGATTTAGAAACAACAATCACATTCTTTTAATAAATAGACTTTCAATATATAAATTGATATAAGAATTAATAATATTTTAAAATAAATTAAATCAAAATAACTATTAATCAAAATTTAAAAAATTTATATAGCAACAACTGTTGGCAAGTCAAAGGCAAGTCAAGCAAACTACTCACCCTACAAAAACCAAATGATCTTGTTATGTATTTTTTTATACACAACAATGTTGCTAAATTTTACTAAGCCAAGGTAAAATAGAACTAGATGTAAATAAATGTCTAACACACAAGTAAATACATTGGAAATGAACCCCAATTTTTAGTTTTCACATAGGGAAAAAAAAATAAAATTGAATTAATATTTTTTGATGTTCTCGGATGCAAAATATTTTAGTTTTAGTGATGGATGAATTGATTGATTCTCTTACCATGGGGTAGTCGTAGTGAATAGTATGCGATTACAACTAGAGAAAAAGACATTTACAATATATGTCAAAATGAAATTCACCCCTTGAAATTATAATAGAAAATAGAACACGAAACAATAAAACAATCTAGCAATTAGAGCACCTAAATTATAATATAGAACAAAAAGCATCTATCTTCTAAAATTCGCTTGGCAAACACAATATCTTATTACAAAGAAAGAGGCTCAAATAACCTATGAAAAATCTTCAACTCGCCAAAAAGACAATTTATAATTGAGGAAGTTCTCTTTTTTATAGAAACTCTTTTTTTTTTTGGAAGTATCTAATTACACTTTCAACAAAAATAGAAATAAAA
>BSBK01013832.1:2500-40000 GCA_027943335.1 Chamaecyparis obtusa | reverse complement strand
CAAAATTATTACTGAAATCTTAATCATAACATAACTATAATTACTAATCTAACCCTAATCATAACATAACCCTTGTTATCATTCTAACCCAAAAAAAAACCCTAATTGTAATCCTTAGCTAACACCTATCATAATTCTTACTCTACCTCTACTATCATATATAATTCTTGACCCTTATTCTAAGCATAACCTAATAATGACCATAAACCTACCCATATCTCTAACTATGAAGTGAATAATAAAACTCACACTAACCCTGACACCAACCCCTACCTTAACTCTATCCCTAACAATGATGTAAAACCTAATCATAATCCTAACCCAAACTATAACTATAACCTTATTATTAACCCTAATGAAAATTCTAACTATAGCCCTAAACCTTAACCCTATCCATAATCCAAACTCCAACCATAACCAAAATCTCAATCCTAACCATAATCCAAACCAAAAACCTAAATCTTGATACTGAGCATAGTCCTAACCCTAAAATCTTACCCTAACCATGTAATGTAAACAAAAACTCTAAAATAATGATTAAAACCATAAACCTAACTATATGGGTAGTCATAATGTTAAACACTAACCCTAATAAAGGTATCCAATCCCAACCCTAACCATGGTATAAACATTAAACCTAACCAAAATTTAAAAAATAATACTAAGCCTTAATCATAATCCCATCTTGAACTCTAAATTTGAATCCTAAACCATAGTTGTAACCATAATCATAAACTTAAAGCAAACCTTAACCCTAAAGTTAAACTTTTTTTATTAATCCTAAGTTGGACCCTAACCCTAACCCTACCCCTAACCATAATACTAATCAAATATAAATCCTCACCTTAACCCTAATTATAATTCCAATGTTAACCCTAATAATAATTTCAACCCTACCATGATGTGAACCCTCATATAAACTTTACCTTGATCCTCACTCTAATCCTCAACCTAACCAAACCCTAATATTAACCCTAACTAAAACCTAATCTAAACCCTAAACCTAACCATAATCCTCATGTAATCCTTAACTCTAACCCTCGTGTAAATTTTATCCCTAACCCTAACTCTAAACATTATATAAGCCCTAGCATTGACCTTGCTTCTAACCATAACCCTAAAATCTAAACCTTAACCATAATCCTAACTTTAATCCTAACCATAGCCTATACCATAACCTTAAATGTAACTATTTATCTAACCTAATAATGACCATAAACCTCACTATATCATTAACCCAAAATTTAACCCTAAACCTAATCATGATGTGAACCCTAACTATAAACTTTACGCTAATCCTAACCCTAACCCTAACCAAACCCTAATATGAACCCTAACTAAAACCTAAACTAAACACTAACCCCAACCATAATTCTAACCTTAACCCTCATGCAATCCAAGTAACCCTAACCCTAGACATTATATAAACCCTAACATTGACCATGTTTCTAACCATAGTCCTAAACTCTAAACCCTAACCATAATCCTAACTCTAAGCCTAACCATAACTATAAGGTGGACATAACATAAACCTTAACCCTAACACTAAACCGTAACCCTAATCAATTAATTTACTCAACATATAACACTAAATCATAATACTAAATTCTAAACCTAACCCTAATTCTATCCTTAACCCTAACATAATTCTCATGTTGATGTACCAATATTAAACCCTAACAATGACCATAAATTCGGCCTTAATACTAAACCCTAACCCTAATCATAATAATAAATCTAAACCAAGGCCTAACCATAATTTAACCCTAACCATAATATAAACTTTTAGCCATAATATAAACCATAACCATGATATAAACCTTAACCTTGAACGCTAACCCTAATTGAAACCCTAATCTAAATTAGCGTTGAATTTTTTTATTATTCACCTTAAATATAAAGAAAAAATTAAAGTTGAATAAATTCAACGATCTCGACGTATTTTAAATATAGAGTATATATTAGTAGTTATTAATTTGAATGAAGTATTTTTTTAAGGGAAAGAACATTATTAGTTCCTACCGTAGGCAAGAGAATAATAGGCATCCATTATGTTTAACTTGTTATTAATAATTATTATTTTAACAAATTAGACGTCATAATTTTCTCATATTATTTTCTCAATGCTAGAGTTTATATTATGTCATAATTATTATTTTAAATTTACAGAATATTGGCATTTTTTAGTTTTTTTTTATATTTAATTCCCGACAGAATATTAGCTCTTTTTCTAAATTTTTGCCGCCTTATGTGACCTTACATTCCCAATCCCATCGCGTGTTTAAGGAGTACAAAATATTAGAGTCTCCTACTGACATTAAAAATGAGATGATTTGATTCACTGCAAATTTGCCGTGTTGTGTATAAAACTCGATATGCGGAGCAATAGTTGAAAATGATTTGCACATAAAATAGTATATAAGTTAAAATGAATTCAAAGTAGTCATTTTCCTCCTAGCTATCAATGGTAATTGGAAAAGGATTTGATGTAGAGAGAATGACCGATCATAAATTAGGTTGGATTAAATAAGTGTAGTTGAGGAACTGATAATTCAATAATTAATGTTATTTTGAATTATGTTTATAAAGTTTAAAAGGAGTTTTAAAAAATGATTTATTCTTTATTTGTTATTTGCATTTAGGTATTTTTACTTAAAGGTGGATTTTTCAAGTTTTTGTCAAGATAAATCTATGGTGAATTTAAAATACTATAACAATTTATAAAAGGTCTATTAAATATAATAGCAAAAAATAAAATATTTTAACTATATGAGTTAATGAGTTTACTTAAAACCTTCACAATTGAATTTTGATAGCAATATCACAATATTTAAACTTATTTTTTTCTTAATAAACACTGAATTTTAATTTGATGACATCATTTACTTTTTTTTACTATTTTATAGTAAATTAATAGCTATTTATTTCATTTAATTTTAATTTTTATGATGGTCTAGTGTCTAAATTTATTTTTAAAATAAAGTTGTATATATAGAATGAGATAGAGAACAAAAAATAACTCTTCATAAACTTGAGAAAAAATGTTCTTATATGTCCAACATACTATTTTCAAGATTGTAATTTAAGTTACTTTTTTTCTACTGAAAATAAATACCAAAATTAATCAAATAAGAATTCAAACAATTATCTTAACATTAATAACTAAATTAAAATCAGAATCACATTATTCAAATTTAATTATTAAATAGAAATAAACTGTCTTCTTAAACAACTTTTTGATACTTATCTAAACAATTCTAAACAAAAACAAAAACAATTCTAAACACTAAAAACATTTGAAATAATGTAATATATTAGTAATTCTAAAAAAGACCTATTAAAAAGTAAATCAAATATATCCTCTCATTTTCATAACAGCTGTTGCTGTTATCGTACCCAGATGCTCAATGTGTGGTCGGGCTTCCACAAGAATGGTGAAGTAATACGGCACTCAAATTCCACGCCCCATGAAAAATGGCAAGTTGGCAAATCTAGCGGGAAGACAAATCTACCCTTCAAATCATGTTATAAATTGTTTCAAATGGTTTCTGTGATTGAATTGAATCAATAAAACGATGGAATGCCCAAATTCCCCGCTTTACACCACAGTACCAAAGTCAGTTGGAAAGATAAACAGAGCTTATGGATGCGTATATTTTTGTGCAATACTTGGGCTGATATATTATCGTATCCAGTATATGCCAAGTGAAGGATATGTTCCATGGATGCTGCTATTCTGTGCTGAGCTAGGCTTCGCCTTCCAATGGGTATTAGAGATGGCTTTGAGATGGTGGCCTGTGGATCGATTTACCTACCCAGAAAGACTCTCTGAAAGGTACACAATTTAAGATTTCAAATATGCTACCCTGCTTATTACAGCTTATTAGATTGAGAAATATGTTTCATTACATTACTAGGGATAATGCTGGTTAATAAACAGGCTCGAGAGGGAGCTACCTCCCATTGATGTATTTATATGCACGGCTGATCCTGTTAAAGAACCCCCTCTGAATCTTTCGAACACTGTATTGTCTACTCTGGCTTTCAATTACCCAGTACATAAATTGACATGTTATGTATCGGATGATGGAGGATCCCCACTCACCTTTTATGCTCTGTTGGAAACTTCACGTTTCGCAAAGAGTTGGGTTCCTTTTTGCCACAAGTATTCCATTCAGCAGAGATGCCCAGATGCATATTTTTCTGAAGATTTTGTCACTGAAAATGACGACCTGTCCTTCACTACAGAATGGGAAAATGTCAAGGTGCGTGTAGCTTAAATCTGAGCTCAGAAGAATATTAACATTCTTCAGCAAAAGTTATCATTTTCTCCGACTTAAGTTAATTAGTTATCTTCTTGTAAGAATAAAAATCTTTACAGATTGAGAGGCTAAAGTTGATTAGAAAAATTGTACAGAAATTGTAGGAGGAGATGAAATATCGTATAAATAGCACTGTAGAGAGAGGCACTGTTCCAGAACAGAAATGCAAAGAACACATTGGTTTCAGAGAATGGAAACCGGAGATGACTTCACGAGACCACCCGACTATAATTCAGGTTACAAAAATCACTGTTGAAATATTATATCTCTTAAACAAATTACATAGTTTTGACTGCTTGAAGGATTAATGATATATTCCACAACAAGTGGACTGTTTTAATCAATTCACATACATCGTTAAACAGTTTTGCATACATTCTATTTATTTGACAATTAAACCAGATCACATCTTACCATCTGTATTATCTCTCCTGTTTATTAAATATGGTTGTACAATTTGTTTCAAGCATAATACAGGTTTTGCTAGAAAGGGGTAAAGACGTGAACGTTGAGGGCCATGATTTGCCTAGTCTTGTGTATGTGTCCCGTGAAAAGCAACCCGGACATCCCCATAATTTTAAGGCTGGTGCTCTCAATGTGCTGGTAATAATTAATGTTATTTTCCTGTTTATATTGTCTCTCCATTTCTGTTATAAGCTCTTTGCTAGTGATGATTGATTTGTTTATCCCGTGCCTGCAGATTAGAGTATCTGCTCTTATGAGCAATGCTCCTTTCATTCTTACTCTGGACTGTGACATGTACGCCAATAACTGTGAAGCCCTTCGACAGGCCATGTGCTTTTTCATGGACTCTCGAACTGGGCACCAGTTTGCCTTTGTCCAGTTTCCCCAAAAGTTTCATGGCATTACAAAAAACGATCTGTATGCCAATCATCTCAGGAAGCATTTTGATGTGAGTATTTGTAATTCAACTGGTGCCCCCAAAACATATATGCACTCAACTAACATGTTTTTCCCTAAATAATGATATACAGATACTTTTTAAAGGTATGGATGGAATTGAAGGTTCGCCATATTTGGGTACCGGATACGTTCTCCGCAGGGATGTCTTATGTGGAAGTGAGCCACAACACAGTTCTTTAAAATTCATCAAAGAGCCGATTAGTTCATCAATTCTAAGCATGGAAAAAGCAGCTCCATCTAAGTGATTCGACGAGGCAAAAGAGCTTGCCAAGTGCGGCTATGAGGAGAACACCCAATGGGGGACAAAGGCAAATACATGTTAAAATTTTGATTAGTTTTTCCAACAGGGTCAATGTTTATGAAATAATTTTTAATAATTAATATTATCAGATTTCTATAATCTATTTTTAGTACAAAATTGTTGTTAGATTCGATTGTATGCTTTTTAACATCAATTCTTCAGATTACACTCTGCTCTCTATCATCAGAATGAGAGAGTGTTGGATTTGAATAACAAAATATGCAGACTAAGCCTTACTGAAGATAAATAAGAAATAATAGAGAGACATGTTGTCTCTTGTCCCATCTCTTCTTATTTCTCTTGAACGAGACTTAATCTGCATATTTTTCTATCCAAATCCCTCCCTCATTCTTATGATGGATCATCACCGAGTGTGATCCAAAATATTAATGCTAGCACAATTTGACTCAGAAATAAATTTGCACTAATTTCTGACAGTGAATTCATGTTACAGCTTGGCATGCTCTACGACTGTGCAGTGGAAGATACTTTGACAGGGTTTTCTATACACTGCAGAGGATGGAAATCTATTTTCTGCTCTCCCAAAAGAGATGCTTTTGTGGGGTGTGCGCCTGTTAATCTGATTGATACTCTCATCCAATTTAAAAGATGGGTAACTGGTTTCCTGGAGATTTTTTGTAGCAAATATTGTCCAGTCACTTATGGTATCCGCCATACAAATCTAGCGCAGAACATGTGTTACAGCTATTACTTTCTATGCGCTCCATTTTCCTTACCATTAATCTGTTACGGCGTAGTACCGGCCTTATGCATGGTTACCGGACTATCGTTATTTCCCCAGGTAGTTTTACCCCCTTTGAGTTTTCTATATGGATTAATAACTTTCTTTACAATAACAAAGAAATATAGTCTTTCTACTGTCCATGAAATTCGTAAAAGTTTTTGATTTTCGGATTTTTTATTTTTGATATTGATTAAGAGTTTTCTGTTTGTTAGCTTCCGCCAACCACGTTTCTACAATCTTTGCAAATAATTCCTTAAACTTTTATAGTTTAAAGTGTAAATTACTTTGCATGTCTTTTGGATTATATTTCTAATCCATTATTACACTTGATTAAAAAAATCTAAAATCTATTGTACCTTGCAGATTTCAGATTCATGGGTTCTCCTCTTTCTATTTTTACCAGTATGTGCATATGCACAAAATGCTCTAGAGTTTATATATGTAGGTGGAGGCTCTCTAAAATCGTGGTGGAATGATCAGAGGATGTGGATGATAAAAGGAGTGTCATCCAATCTGTTTGCGCTCATTCAAGTAGTCTGTAAATTACTTGGAATATCCAAAGTGGGTTTCGAGGTGACAAGCAAAGTGTTTGATAGCGAAGCAGCCAAGCGCTACGAAGCAGAGATTTTTGAGTTTGGGGTTTCTTCTACCTTGTTTATACCATTTACTATCATAGCACTGATAAACCTTATGGCGTTATTCTGTGGAATCGTAGACGTTATGAGAGAAGGTTATTCAACCATGGAGAGCATGTTTGTGCAGGTGATGATATCAAGCTTCATAGTAATAAATAGCTATCAGAATATATGAGGGTATGTGGGTAAGGAAAGACAAGGGAAGCATTCCCACGTTCATCACTGTATTCTCTACGCTGGCTGCGGCATTTGCTTCTGCCATAACCTGGAATTCTAAATCTTTGATTTAAAATGTATTTCTTGCAATTTTTAAGATAAGATTTTACCTATGAACAAGAATAGAAAACCTTGAAATACATGGTACGGGACAGAAAATGCAGGGCTTGAACATAATTGGTGAATAAGCCTGTGGATTAAGCTAAGCTTTGTTATTAGAATGACAGTGTTAGCAATGTAAATAGTAATCATCGTATAGCATAATACTACAAGCGTTAATATCAGATTTATTGTCTACTCTTACTAAAACTGATAAATAGTTACTACATTTTTATTGAGAGTAAAAATTGTAAATAGTTATTCCGTTTTTATTGATCATCATTGCATATGTTCATCAATATCTAGATATTCTCTCTCATATATATAGATATGGATATATAGAGATAAATTTATATCTAATTTATTATTAATTTTATATAAAAAATAATAAATAAAAATCGTAATCAAAAGTTATAGGATAAATATTAGTAATATAAAATTATATTTAAGAATTTAATTTTTCTTTCTTATAAAAAGTCTTTTTATAGAATAAGTATCACTTTTTTAAAGTATTGTAAAATTGTCTCTTCCTTGCCTTATACAAGTTTTGACCTCTTTGGTTTAGATTGAGTGTTTCTTAAAGAATATCTCCATGATAGTGTTAAGGGTGTTTATCCACGTTCTTATAAATCTTAAGATGTTAATATGGTTCTATTTCTCTGTCTTAAATGGGAGTATATATGGAAGCCTTGCTGCAAATATTTTGGTTATTCTTATTTTAAATATTTAATGGTTGATTCTACTACCATAACACAATTTTATAGGACCCAATAACTCTCCTTTATGTTGTTTTAGCAGATTTTCTTGGATACAATGCTTTCCTTGGTTATCATTAGAATTGGTTGAACTAACACAACAAAACTTACTATCCCATCAACTCCCTTTGTACCAAGCTCTTTCTTTTAAAATGAGTTGACTGACATAATACAACTTTTTATAAACTCTTCCTTCTTTCTTCACATAAATTAACTAGAATAACACATTTTTTTATCCTATGTAATTCATGGTTTTCTTTTTCCTCCATGATCTCATAGCATAACACACCTTTCTAGTTGTCTGAATCATTGAGTCTTATCTCATCTTTGATGTGTACTCTTTCTATTTCCATGTGACCACTTATGCTCTTGCAATAGCATTCTGAACATGATACTAGCAGTTAAGACATTTTGATTATCGAGGTCTCTTCAACTAGTTGATTTGGATCCTTAGTAAGTTTTTTGTCTTGGTTTTGCTTTGTTTTGTTTTATGTACCCTTGCACATGATCATATGAGATAAAATCCTTGGTTCGGGGGCTTATTTTTTAAAAACTTAGTGATGTCTTCTCTCTTTGAAATCTTCCTTATGATCACCTCTCTCCCTCTTCATCTATTTTTCTTCTACTTTACTATGAGTATGCACATATGCTCATATTCTCACTAGAGTGGAGGCTAAATGTAGCATCATAAATCATAAGATCATTACTAAGGTGTACAATTTATTCTTATTTAGAAGTCATTTTAATATATGTTTATTCTTCTACGTATCATACATATTTTATATGTATTTAATTTTAAAAATATTTAAATATTCAAGCCCTCTCTTGATTTAATTTATACCAAGGCTCTAAATTATAGGTGTGTCCCCTTTAATTATTAAATTCATTTTTTATTATTTTCATGCATAGGCCTATTATCATGTGTGGCCTATTTCATGTGTTTTCTCATAAATTCTCAATTTTGAAAATGTTTTCAGCATTCCCATACTCCTATTGACTCCCAATTTAAATTTGAGCCTAAATGGCTAAAACAGGGCACCTCATAGGGCATGGGATGAGATAGGTTTCCTCTTACCTCAGGAGGCACCATGTTCCCTACAAAAGTGGCCCAAATTTAAATTGGATAACAATCATTTTAATTTAGTAGGATGTTTCAACCTGCTCTAGCCTCCTTCAAGTTTAGTGCCCTAATATGGCTTGGTGAGGTATAAATGCAAAGTTGCCTCCCTCTTATTGGATAAGAAAGAAATCACAAGTAATAATTCAATAAGAGAACAATCAAGAATTCAAGTCAAGAAAGCTCTCAAGCATCCAATTGGTTCTAGAGTTCAACTATATCCTTCATCATGGAAAGCTTAACAAAAAATATGTCACCATGTTTTTATGATTCCCTATTAGGATTTTATAAAGTCATGATATTGTATCACCACTTGTGATTCCAAGAGCATTGCATCACCATTGTTTAAGACATCTTGTTTTTTCAAATCTACACACTTCTTCCTATAAGAATGCTTTTGTCTGAAGAATTTTGTATTTCAATTGTATGGTTAATACCAAATTAGGGGTCTTATTGAGGAAAACCCCTTTCCACAAAAGTTTCCCCTTTTCTATGTGCAGGTGATAGGTGACATGACTACTAGAAAATCTACAAAAGAATGTGATTAAGATTTATAGGTGATAGAAGTTTCGGTAGAAATTTTTTGATGTAAGGCACCCCATAGAGTCTTAGGTGATTCAAGACACCCTAATCCAACCATTTTGGATTGAAATTGGAATCATAGTTTATTCATTATTTTTTATTTCTAAATATGATATTAGAATTGGGTTCATTATCTATTAACTACCTTTGATTGCAAAAATCTTCTTTCTCTCTCTACTTAGCTCTAGATCTTACATTTTCATTTCCATCTTACATTCCCCATTCCAATTATATATTCATCTTCAATAAAAATGAAGGATCATTGCATCCACTTGGAACTTGAACCTCCTTAGCCTAGTGGATCATCTCCCTTCCAATGTAAGAGGACATATGCCCAAGGTTCCTAGTTTGTCTATACAAGCTATTGAATAGTATTTTACTTATTACATATATATCATTTATTTCACAATAGAAAGACAGAATTCACTTCACATATCAATTTTTACATCACAATAATCAAAACTTAACAAATGGTCCCAGCCTTTCCAAATAGGCTAGATTGACTTAACCAATTTTACAAACTAGGTCACCATGTAGTCTCTCTCATCGCATTGGCCATGGGTATCTTACACACTCAAGAATGTACTAGTCCACAATAGTTTAACATTTATAGCTGAGATAATCATATATGAACACTACCATTAAAAAATAATTACTTGTATTATCTCTTAATATACATTTCATGGAAATCATTCATTAGTCATGTTATTTCTTGCTATAAGAGATGAAAAATAAATACATAACATTATCATATATTTGGATGATAAAATTAACCAAGCATAATTAAATTAATTAAGGTAATCAATTACATATGAACACATATAATTCTAACATAATCTAATATGTAATCTACTATTCGATGTTATAATATAAAAAGTTATTAGTGCAACCAAAGTACTCATAATGAGAATTTTGTAAGTATAGGATAGAAAATATATCATCAGTGTCGAAGAATGATGTCAGGAATAATCCTAATTTTGGTATGGAGATCTATCCTAGGTGTTGGCTTTCACAAAAAAAATGAGAAAATATTGAGTATATTATTAAGATATGTGACCCATTTTTTTGGTGGTGGATGTCTATTTGAACTAATAACATATATTAAAAGCCTTTTGATATAGCATGGGTATTGATCCATTTTGTGAAGAACCAACCCAAACATACTATTTGATGAACCATATCAAAATAATTTTTTTTTAAATGACAGTTAACACTCCTTAAAATCTCACACTCAAAAGTCTTTAATAAAGTTCATATTTAATAAGTACCTATAATTTGATTAGAAGTGCAAAAAATAAATATTAGATATTGCCATCAATTTACAAAATTTAATTTTAAAAAAAAGGGCGCTACACGTGTCTCACCTTCCATACATAAATTTGAGACAATTACTTGATAAAAATAAAGGTTGTGTTTAAACAAATTATATATTTACTATTTGTTATCAAATAAGAACTCAAGTTGCAATAATGAGGACTTTTATAGTTGAGAGACCAAAGTTCAAATTTCTACAGAACATTTAAAAGTGATAATTATAAATATGATTTTGATGTATTTATATGATGATGACTTCTACACCAAGTATTTTTAAGATGATAGGCTTATTATGGAAAGAACTTGGGCCAAAATGTTTGGATTATCTTTTGCCATTTTTTTGTTTTGAAAGTCAATTGTAACTCGGCGGCAAGCATGACATTGTTGGAGACTTAACCATGGTTATGATTATGTTTTGGTTTGATATGCATTAATATAAGTTTTTTTTTACATACACTTATTATGGTGTATATAATCCCACGTGGAGACACCATATGGTTGGACTTCAAAAAGGTTTCATTTTAGTTGAGAATTTGTCTAAAAAGATTTTTTGAACAAATTCTCTTTGTTATTCACATTTTTTCATTCAAACCCTATCTACAAATGCAGCTGCCATGAATGGTTTGATTCAATATTTTCTATTTGTTTTTTAAGCTTTCTTTTTGGGTTTTCAATATGAGAAACAACATGATTTTCCAATTTAGTTGGTACTAATAACAAGGAATTTGGCAAAGGTATGATTGTAGTTATTGGATGTTGTGAAGATATTTGTTTTTTTCTTCAAACAGGTACAAATTGTGATTTTCTTCTTATTCTGGCACTAATATTTAGTTCTTCTTGTAAGTGTTGTGAATTTTGGTAACATAAATTGGTGGCTGCCAATTTTTTTTCCAAAAAGATAGAGTAGGTCAGCATTCTACGTCCTAAGATAGGTGTCTCAAATGTGGTAACATATTTTTATTTCATCCTGAATAAACAGGTATGCTATTCTCAAATCCTTAATATGTTTCAAGAAATTCTTAGAAGAAGGTTCCTTTATACTGGTTAACAGTTAAAAAAACAAAGACAATTTCATAGTTTTAATCATTTTTTTGTGCGATCAAAGCTGCTTCTCTTTTATGAGTGGTAATGAAGCTAGTTGAAAGTTATGGATTCCTCTTTGTTTCAAAAATATTTATTGATTCCATAACAACAATATTGAAAATCATAGAGGTGTAAAACAGTGTTTGATCAATAGTTGTATTCATGAAATATATAAAGTTAAGACATTTGGTTGTGAGTTTTGACTGGCAGATAGAAGTAGTTGCATTAACCCTAGTAAAGGGTTGTGGTTTCATAGTCAGATGATATTTCTTTAACAACAAATTAACATGTGGAAATAAAATAAGGGAACATTTATCAAAACTAAAAATCCTACAATACAATGGACTGGGATGGCTTTCACTGAAAAGGAAAATCTATTTGTTTACTCTAAACATGAGGGTTCTTTTTGAAAACAGTATTCATTGGCAATTAAATATGGAACAGAATGTGAAATTTTTTTATCAAAAGGTTATATTCACAATATCAACCCTATTCAAAGGGTTTTTCTTATGTAAAAATAGTTTTCAGATGTTGATAACTGTTAATAAAATCAGTGAAAGATGTAATCTTAAATGTATCCCTATATAAGCAAGTATGTGTGTGTATCCAGAGTGAAAAAAATACATGAAGTAATAAGGAACATACTAGCTATTGACTATTGATACTCTTGGGAAGTCTGGTGTCTTACTTTACAGTGTTGGAAGTTATGCTGGTTTTTTGCTAATAACATGGAGAATTTCATTACCCAATGGAGAAATGCGGAGGTTACTATGGATAAGCTATCGTGGAATTTCATCACTCCTCATGTTATCTGGAAAGTGTGGAGAGAACACAATGACAAAGTGTTTAGAGACACTGCCCTCCCTCCGGTGGTGATTGCCGAGAAGATTAAGAGAAGCATCATGGAGAACTGCACTACTTCAATTGGTTTGAAGTTGCATTTATTTGCTAGTGATAATGTCAATGCTACCAAAGTCAAGTCCTCTTCCCAATGGGAGAATGCCATCTAGCTTTCCCCCCCTCCTGGATGGATCAAAGTCAATTTTGATGGTGTGGGGAAGGGTAACCCGGGTCCTGCGGTCTATGGTGGGCCTATAAGGGATGACATGGTGAACTATCTTGCTATCGTAGCGCTCCCCATCAATGTGCAGACCAATCATGTGGAAGAGGATATAGATCTCCTTCAAACTTTAAAAATTATTAATAAGGACATGTCCTTGAATGTGTGGATTGAAGGCGATTCCATGAATATCTTAAACTGCATTAAAGGTGTGATCAAGCCACCATGGTCTATTAAAGAAATTATCAAGGAGGCTCAGATTATCATTAATTACTTGACACAGGTTATCATCTCCCACAACTTCTGAGAGGTGCATTGTACTACGGATGTGTTGGCTAACATCGCTATCAAGGCTAAGGACATCATGACATGGCAAGGAGGTAAGGATTTGAGCATTGATTTGAAGGCCAAGTTGGCATTTGACAAGACTCACAACAAAAGAACATATTTGAAATATCTCAAAAAGATATGATGAAAAGACACAAGTTCATTAATATGGTTATAAGGGTTATGGAAAGCCTCACCTTTCCCAAGATCACTGAGCGTAAAAATGTGTATATTAGCATGGAGTCCAATTTGAAGGCTGTCATTGCTTTCTATCTCTTCTTTGATTTTGCTACTTCTGTTGAGGTTTTCTTCTCCGAGGAAATTATGGGTGGTGGGCTTAATCACAAGGAGTTGAAGGAATGTATTAAGTGGAAGAATATGACAGAGGTTTTGGATAAGCTCGGGAAGGGTGGCCTCATAATGTGTATGGAATGCCTCGATGGGTTCAAAGATTAAGTCACGACGGTGTTTTTTTGAGTCTTGGAAGGATGACACTATGAACATTGGTGGTATGATTGTGAAAATCACTGAAGAGCTTATTACGTAGGTGTTTGGGCTGAGCATCAAGGGTATTAAGTTCTACAGAGACAAGAAGATCCCCCAACAAGCTATCCAATGCTTCCCTAAAGACAAGGCAAAGGGTGGGTGCTTGGTGAAGGACTCCAATGGCTATTATGATGTGGACACTTTCAAGGAGATTTGGGCGAAGGATATGACTGCTATCATGGACCATATCACTCTTGATGGTAGGTACAAGCATGCTCACTCTTATCATTTTGTGATTCTTTGTCACTTCAGACACAAGGTTAGGGTTTCGCTACCATTCTTTCTTCTGTAGTCCCTTCATCATAGTATAATTGATCATAGGAAGAAAGGGAACAAGCCCATTCTGCATGAGGGCCTCATTCTCCTTATTATTGATCATATTAAGTATATGGCTATTATTAGACCTATTATCTCCTCACCTAGGGTCTTTGGCTAAGCCAAGGCTTTAGGGAAACATATTATGGAAGGGGATTGCAAAGAGGAGATCTTTGTTGGTAAAAAAATGAAACTGGATAAGAAGGGTGGCATGGATACTGATTCTACTAGTGAGATTGTTGAGGGCTATGATGCAACTATTAATTTGTATGATGAGGAAATTAAAGAGTCTCCATCGGCTTTAGCTAGCATCCCTAGTGATAGTGTGAACAAGGATGAGGTTTCTGTTGAAGCCATGGACATTTTGAATGACCCTGTTGCTATTGACAAAGATGAGGATGTGAATAAAGATGGGGATGTGGGAGGCCATAAGGTTCCTATTATAGTTAATTATGATAGCTCTAAGGAACATGATGTTCCTATCTCCCCCAAGTTGGAAGTGCAATTAGAGAGGAAGGAGGACCATGAAACCCCTATTTTGGAGCTGACTGAGAAGGGGAATCATCCCTCTACCTCTAGGAATATTCCCTTTGTTAAAATAGTGGACATGAAGGAGTGGAATGTCCAACTCCTAAAAGAGGATATGGATGATAAGATAGACCCCCATTTCGGTGTCCTCCAGACAGTGAAGGCTATGTCTATGTATTCTTTCTGCCTGATGAAATGGGTCTTCCAAGAAATCAAAAGCCTCAAGATGAAATGTCGGTCCCTCTCTGCCAAGGTTTATCTTCTACAAGGGAATTTGGCTATTGGTTTGGAGGGGATGGATGTCAATAAGGTCAACAAGAGCGAGAAAAACATGCAAAATATGCTGGTCAAAATGGATAACCTCGAGAACACTCTAAAGAAGAACATGCTGGATAATAACATGTTCACGGGGTCTGTGATGGAGTGCTTCATGACAATCAAGGCGGAGCTAGATGATGGTTCTCCTACAAAGAAGCTCGATGATGATAAAGAGGATGTGGACGATACTAGTCCTGGCAAACACACTCGGTCTGCCAAAAGGAAAAAGATACATGATAGGATCCTTGAGCTCTCCAATTTCAACATGGCCATCAAGAAGGTTTCAGAGGAAAAGAAAGAAGTGGAGGGAACTCATTTCAAGTTTTCCTAGGTCCTCATGCTGCCCTATTTCTATGCTTTCTTACTTGCTAGGTGAGGTTTCTGGTTTCTGGTTTTTTATTTCTTTTGCTGGTTCTGGGTCTTGCGGACTAGTTCCCAGTCCTGTTTCATTTTAGTGAACTTAATGTTGTATCTTTCTTGTTAGACTTGTAAGGGGTTTCGGGTCCCCATGAAACCTTTTTTTTCCTGCAATAAAAAAAATACTCATACTTTCTTGTGTATGGAGCATTGATTTAATGTTCAAAGAAGAATTTATACAATTGCATATATTTTTGAATGCATAAAATGTGATACATGTATTCATATATGTATGTAATTTGACTGAACACACATTGTAAAAAGAGATAGAAAGGAGTTGAAGCTCCTAGTAGTTGAAGCTGTTGAATATTATAAAGTGGAGAGTTGCTGCTTAATAAATTTGACAAGTTACATTGGAGTGGTTTTTCTCCCTATGAAAGTTTGTGCTAAAATGTTGTCACATTTCTATGAGTCATTAAATCAAAGATTACTCAAGAGTGAGGTCTCAAATGGTGACTCATAGCTCTCTATTCATGGAGTGCAAGGGTTTGTGATGGAGGCCCTTAGATTAGACCCAGTTTGTGCCCATGCAAGTACACCACAAAATGAGAGATTCAAAGAGGAAAATAAAAAATTCTAGTCTCCATGATCATCAAGTATGCATGCAAATGAAAATGGAAGCTATTCTATATGATAACAATGCATAAAAGAAAAGTAATCTATGAAAGGAAATGCTTATGCAAGATTATTCTATGAAAGGAAATATGAATCTAATCTAATATGAAACTGCAAGATTAATCTAAATGGATTTTCATGGGGCATGAGAGAAGAAGACAAGAAAAGAGAAGTTCAATAGCCAAGGTCAAGAATCTTCTCCAAAATTGCTCTCCAAACTTGCAGTATAACAATACAAAAATCTTCTATATCTAAATGAGAAGGAGAGGGCTCCTTATAAAGGAAAGCAGATGGTCAAGATTAAGAGGTAAAAAGAAATGAGCAATGGTGAAGATTAAATATTGGTTGATCCATGTGCTCAAGATTCTTTAAGAGGCAAAAGTATGAAAAATGCCGACCACTTAAAAGTATGTGCATTCAGAGTGGAGAGAAAAATGGATTTTTATTTATTTATTTCCTTTTTCAACAGAAGGAGATATTTAAGTGAGGATTTTATTAAAAGAGGAATTTTATTTTAATAACATAATTTTATTTAATTAAAAGGGAAGTTTTCTTTTAATTAAATGAGGCTTACAATAAAATGATCAAACCTTAGGAAATATTAAAATAATTGAATTAATTATGATTTGATCAAGGACATTGAATTGAATTGAAAATATTGCAAGGCATTGATTCGGGAAATTGATAAATTGAAGAATGAGGCCCAAAGTCTAGGCGGCCATTTTAGGGTGCATACATTTGCCCCTCTTTGACTAATGCGTGATCTTCATGGGAACACATGTAGTCAAAGAATGAAGTTGAAATGTGAGATCGATTTGGGATAAAAAACAACCCAGACATGTGATCGATGGATGGGAACACATAAGGACAAAGATAAGCTAATTGAAAAAAGACAAGGCCTACACCCCTGTAAATAGGTAATTGTCAAGTCTCAAGCAAGGTTTGATTGATAGGTTTGATAAAGCTGAATCAAGGATTAAAATTTGATAGGTACTACCCCCTCGTGATTGAAATCAACATGAGATAGAGGAGAAATAATGAATTGATAAATTTTATCAAATTGAACTAAAGATAAGGTTCTTGATGTAAGATGAAAGATATAAGGATCACAAAACCAAGGTAGATCATTAAGCATGAAAGATTATGCCTTAAGGTTGAATTAGAAGAAAATAAGTGGAGTGAAAGTGAATGGAAAATAGAAGTTTGGAAGAGGTGAAAAGAAATGAAGAGAAGAAAGAGAATTGCCTCAACAAAGAGGATGCCCCAAAATCAATCAACTATTTAAGATAGAAAATTTTGATTGAGATCATGAAAGAAGATAAGGAAATGAAGATCAAAACGTGACCACAGTTGATTAAAAGTCCAAAAGAAAGATGAAGGAAAACCCTCTCAAACTCCTAATGCAGCCTAAAAATGCAAATTAATGTGAAGTCTAACAATGCAAGCTACATGAAAATGCAAAGGTGTACTTGCAATAGAGCAACCGTAACATAGGATTTTGTATTCATCATTCATTAGAGAATGTTAAGAAACTTATTTTCATCATTGAGCCATTATTAACGGTCATAAAAAAATCACATAATCATCACTAGTCACAAGTGCAACTATGAAGACATGAATGTGATTTATATCGGATTGGAATGTGCAAAGATTCTAACATAAGCATCAAAGACATAAAGGTCAAGATGACTTCGATGTTAGCTTACCCAATTTAATGTAGAAAAACCACACTCACATCAAGGCATAGATGTCAGAATGACCATAAGAACATTTGTGCAAACCAGTCAAGGATGATGCCTCAAATCTCCTAAGTGTTTCAAGTGAACAACAAGAGACACTCTAGAGCTTCAAGACCACACCCACAAGCAGAGAGCAAAAAACATGCCCCATGCCCCAAGTCCTCTAGCTATGCATCCCAAAGAGACTTATTAGACAAGGAAACTCAACGAAAATCAATAACAACTTCAGCATATGAAGAAAAGCTCATGACATAGCTCAAGCATTAAGTTTTGCATTTCAAAAATTTAAGTGTGTTAACTGATACTGAGTTTCAAGGATAAGGATCGAATGCTTGCAAGTAGGTAAGATCACATGACAAAACTGGATAAGACCAAACCAAGAAGTGTTGAAAAACACTCGACGTCAGGGGTTGTGTTGAAGAACACAGTTGGGGTGTCCTAAAGACTAACGCATCCAAGAGACCAAAGCTAACATAGTTATGCCCCCTAGACAAAGATACTAAAAAATTCCAAACCAAGGCAACAAGGACAAGGCATGATGGAGAAAGGTGGAGTGTCGAGGATGCGTGCTAAGAAACATGGGTGCAAAGGCCTCAAGTAGCGCTCATTTCCATGTTTTCACCACTTGGATTTTATTGCAAAATTTTTCATTCATTTTTTTATTTTTATTTTTGTTTCAGGACTTTTTATAATTTTTGCTACCAAGGCGCCTGTTTCTAGGTTTTCATCAAGACACTTTTTCTATTTTTTTATTTTTTTATTTTTATTTTTTTTATAATTTTTTTTGGTATTTTTTGAAAGATATAATTTTTTTGAGATACATCAAAGTGCCTATTGTTAGGTTTTCACTAAGATGATCATTTTTTCAGGACATTTTCGAATTTTTAGAATTTTTGACAATATATCATTTTTTTTGGATTTTTTCAAAATCAATAAGTATGTACAAATGATGCCCCCAGATAGAATAGGTATCATGGATAGAACTTCTTCAGGTGCAAGACATTGATAGGGTCAGGGAGCTACTCTCCCTCTTCAGTAGATAATAAATAAACACATGTCCCAAAAGCTACTGTAATGATGTAAGGTCCAAGCCAATTAGATTCAAATTTGCCTTTTTGATCTCTTTGCTATTGATTCTTAGGATTTTCATGTAGGACAAGATCTTCCACTTGGAATTCACTAGGGTGAACCTTTTTGTTGAAGGCCTTGGACATACGCTTTTGATAGACCCTCATATGGTCAAATGATGCTTGACATTTCTCATCTAGAAGTTTTAACTCTTAAAGTCTTATGGTGCGATAGTCTTCATCTTTAACTAGACCTTTGAGGGAAACTCTAAGTGAAGGAATCTCAAAGTCTAAAGTTAACACTACTTTAGCACCATATGTAAGGGAAAAAGGAGTAGCCCCAGTAGGAGTACAAATACTCATTCTATAGGCCCATAAAGTTAGATTTATCTATAAATGCCAATCTCTACCTTTCCTATGAACTGTTCTATGTAGGATTTTAAGAATGGTTTTGTTTGATGCCTCTGCTTGACCATTTCCTTATGGGAAGTAAATGGAGGACCAATGTTGTTTAATCTTGACTTTATTGCAGAGTTGTTTAAGGTCCTTATTTTTAAACTGACCTCCATTGTCAGAGATAATCTCAGAAGGCACTCCATATCGACAGATGATATGGTTAAAAATGAATAGAGAGACTATCTTTCCCGAGGCAATAGAAAGTGGGACAGCTTCTACCCATTTAGTGAAGTAATTAGTAGTAGTGATAATAAACTTGTGTCCACCTGATGAGTTGGGATGAATCTACCCAAGAAGAGCAAAGCGCTAGCGCTGAAATGGCCAATGAGATATAGAAGGAATGAGCTCCCTACCTAGAGCATGTATCAGGTTACCATGTTTTTAACACTTTTCACATGACTTTGCAAAAGCTACTACATCAACTTGCATCATAGGACAATAGTACCCCACCCTAAGAAACCTTTGGGCCATGGAAAGACCATTGGAATGTCCCCATAGATGCCCTCGTGAATGTCAACTAATGCTTGGTCAGATTCTTCCTTTTCTATGCATCTCAGAAGTGTTCCATCTAGACCCCTTGTATACAAATCACTAGAGATAAGGGTATGATGAGAGACATTTCGGCTAAGGTTTCTGCATTCAGATCGGTTAAAAGTTTCAATGATAATGCCATCATGAAGGTATGAATAACTAGCACCATAACAGGATGACTTGTGACCAACCAAGGTAAAAATAACATGGATTTCTTGGGAGTCATAGACAGGGTGATGTAGCTCTTCCACCAGGAATTCAAATCTGGATTCATGTTGCTCTAACTGAAGGAGTGAAGCTAGTGTAGCCATAGCATCAACTGCTTTATTTTCTGCTCTAAGGATTTTCTGAAATGTGACAAATGTGAAGTATCATTTCAAGGAATCAACCATTTTCTTGCAAGGTACCAATTTCTCATCTTTTGTTTGATATTCTTCATTGACTTGGTTGATTATCAGCTGTGAATCCCCATAAATATGTAACTCTATGATTCTCCATTCTATGGCCATCTTAAGTCCATTTGCTAAAGCTTCATACTTAGTAATGTTGTTTGTGCATGGGAACAATAGCTTGTAAGACTTAGGAATCGTGTAACCATGAGGAGAAACAAACAACACACCAACTCCTAAACCATTTTGCATAAAAGACCCATCAAAGAAGTTCTTCCATGTTCTTGCAGTCATATACATAAGGTGCTCATCTAGAAAGTCAACTTGAATAGGTGTTTTATCTTGAATTGGTAAATCAGCCAATTAATCTGCTATAGCTTGTCCTTTTATAGATTTACATTCAATGTACTCTATGTCAAACTCAAAAAGGATCATCATCCACTTAGCAATTCTACCTGTGAGGGAAACCTTACCAAGTAAATACTTGAGTGGATCAATTTTTGCTATGAAGTGTATTGTGTGCACAAGCATGTAATGTCGCAACTTTTGGAAAGCAAACACAACTATGAGACAAGATTTCTCAATGCTAGTGTAATTAACCTCATACGAAAAAAGAGTACGACTAATTTAGTATATTTCTCTTTCTTTCCTATGTTCATCAAGTTGAGCTAGTAATGCCCCCAAGGAAGATTATGTTCTTGAAATATATAGAATAAGTGGTTTCCCTAGGATAGGAGGCATTAATATAGGAGGATTTTCCAAGTATTGCAAATTCCATAAGCCACCATGCCCTAATCAAGCTTTTGGTTAAAAAATCTCTTAGGGATGTTTCTCCAATGTCATGGGCAAAATTTATCTAACTTAAAACTTTGCAACCCCAAGTAAATCTTGTGGCCCAACCTCTAGAAGATACAGTAGAATCTTCTGGCCCTACTGAGGAAGTAGCTGTGAAAGAAAAAGAACTAGAATTACTCCCAAAAAACCAATCTCCTAAACCTACTCCAAAGAGTAATGTACCCACTTCTTCGTCAAGAAAAGGAAAGCAAAAAGTTGGAAAATAAATCCCTAACTTAGAAGGAGAAATTTCAAACCCTGCAATTCAAATAAATAAAAGAAAATGATCAATTCCTCTAGTGTCTATTCCTACAACATCTACTCCTGTAGTACATAAACCAAAAAGGTCTCACCAACCTAAAACCGATGTGGTTGAAGAGGCAACTATGCGTAGAAGCCCTCGCATGCGAGGACAAGTGTCTTCACCTTCCCTTCAAAACCCAAATTTTCAAGCACCAAAACCTGCTATAGAACCCTCTGTTGAATATATTTTTGATGACTCCCCTCCACAAGAAAAACCCCAACATATGGAGAAATCTCCTAATGAGAAAGAACCTAGTAGTAGCATACCAAAGAATGATCAGGGAATGCCTGAGCTGAACCCTGATGTAATACAAGAGAGAATTGCTGAGAATGTTCAATCTACTCCTCCTCAGCATCCTATATATTCTAATGTATCCATTATACCCTACCGATCAACTTGGTTCACTGACTACTTTCAGTAGGCTGCCAAAGAGATGAAAAAGAAAGCTCAGATGTAAGAGTTCCCTTCATCAAAAATTCAGTCTGTCCTCTTTCATCTATACAACCATTTTTTCTTTCAGAAGACATGGTGGAAGCAGGAAAGAAATCAAATGCAAAGGGAGATGTTTGATAAGGATGAGGAAATTGAAGCTCTCAAGGAGGAGCTAAAGAAATAAAAATAGAAAATAGACAAGGCCCTAAAACTAGCTGACCAGGTCATAGCTTGTAGACCGCCACCTAGGGTATATGCTATTTGCTTAAAGGAGTAATTTTTTGTTCCAACTTATGATGAAAATCAAGGATATTGATTGTGAATTCAAGTCAGCCCAAGAATTCTATGGTTTGTATTAGACTCTATGGCCATGGCAACAAAATCTGTTATGTGAGCTCTATTTGCACAATTCTAGTATCCCACATGAAACATAGTGGAATCCTCTGCTCTATATAGGAGACATTCACTTAAGGGCCTTGATGTCATGGATGCATAATGAGACAAACTATGACATATAGCTAATCATCTACATGGATTTGGAGAAATTTGAGCCTTTTCCATTAAGGGCCGAGTCACATAAGCTTGATGTTCTTTAGAGGGATTAGCTCAATTTGACTTATGGGAGACCAAAGCCTAAAATCAGGGAGAAAGTATTTGCATTAAGGGATAAAGTTTATATAGATTATCAGACATTGCCCAATTTTACAGCCC
This sequence comes from Chamaecyparis obtusa, assembly GCA_027943335.1. Taxonomy (NCBI): domain Eukaryota; kingdom Viridiplantae; phylum Streptophyta; class Pinopsida; order Cupressales; family Cupressaceae; genus Chamaecyparis; species Chamaecyparis obtusa. The sequence goes on along the minus strand of BSBK01013832.1, from coordinate 17,318 downwards.
AAAGAGATCTTTTAGGGGTAAGAAGCAAGTGGAATAGATTGCCAGAAGCTTTCAGGAAAGTAGGGCCACATAGCCCAATTAACTATGAAGTAGTTGTCCATAGAGTGACTAAATACATGTAGTTGGGGCGACAACCTAGAAGGGAATTATGGATTCCCTTATCCTTCCAACCAGCTACACTCTTTTTCCCCCTATAGGACATCAATGCTACTAGATTGGATCATTTGGTTGACGAGCACCAAGGAAATCACGTGGAACGCACAAGGGGATTTACTACACCTTCAGGAGTGGAAATAAGGGGAAGATGATTGTCGGTGATTTCAAGACCATAGCTAGGAAATACAATGCTTGAAGACAAGCATTATGTTAGTAGGGGAAGATGATGAGTCCAATTATTGCCTCAATTTTATTATAATCTTCATATTTTTTTGATACTCTAACAAACATTTCTAAAACATTTATGACTTATACCTATGTGAAATTATGCTAAGTACAACTAAAGCCAAAAAATTATATGGCTAGCTTGAGTGATATGTTTTGCTGACTATTATAAATACAATGTAGTACTTCATATAGTTATTTCAAGTTGTGTTCTAACATTTAAGTAGGAGCTGAAAATATTGACTTGCATATGTGTACCAAATGTTACTAACCTTTTAGGTAAACACGGAGTAGTGTGAAGAGTGGTGCAATTGCATTAAAGAAGGAGTGTTAGAAGACCAACCATGGTGGGAGAATCTAGCATGGTTTTGATGGATATTCCATGCTTTGAAGGAGCTGTTGTTCTAGAGAATATAGGGAATCAATGCTGCTATATTTCCTCAGAACTGTTATTTTGTTGTCAGCAGTAATTGTATTATATTGTGGTTTTTTTATCTCCTTCATATTTGGTGAGGTTTAATGAGACTTTTCTGTTATGTTTTCAATAAGCATCAATCCTTGATATAAAGGGATTTTGACTAATTTAGTAGGCAATGAGAAAAGATAGAATTATGTATTGAGTATAGTGGAAGTTACTTTGTTTTGTTCTTCATGAGTTGTTCAACTGTTATGTAACTAGTTAAGAAGGATTTAATGGAAGAGTGATTTTGGATTATTTCTTGTGTTGAGTAGTTAGTAGAAGCCAACTAAGGGGGCCCACTTGGGAGGTGGATAAGATTAAGTTATAATAGATTTTCTTCCTGTACCTTTCCTATTTTCAAATAGAGTTACTATTTTACTCCTCCAGCATTGCCACTGTGGTTGTTCCTGCAACATTTGCAGAGATAGGTATAGTGAATGTTTTGAGTTGTTAGACAGGCTTAGATTCATTTCATAAGTTTTCTACAGTAGTTCCATTCAATAGTCAAGTGTGTTTACTTTCTTGCAGCAATAGCATAGATTCCTTTTATGCATTTTATCTTCCTACAACATAAGTGTTATGACTCTTGGAGGAACTTAGTACACAAACTGTGTTGTCCCATTTCAAGTCTATGTTCCTGGGTTGACAATCTAAATGCATTTCATGGGGGGAAAATTAATGTTTAGTATGAGTATATCAATCCTAAGAGAGACAATGGCATGATTATTATTACCTATTCTGAGACTATTCAGAAGGGTCATTTTCAAATCATTTGCTACAGTTGACTTTGAGAGCCCAAAGACTTCTAGAGAGATAAAAATGTTGATTCTAGTCCAAAACCATTGATTCAAGCTTCAAAGGTGTAAAAACTAGCCTTGATCATATGGTGCACTAGTAAGTAGTCGGTTCTATCTTTTAATTATGTAGTTTTAGTCACTTTTAGTTGTTTTTTATACATTTTTAGGGATTTTGGGCTAGTTTATTGTGCAATAAAACTATATTATTGCACACCCTTCTCAATTACATCATACAACAAACTGGTCAAGAAAAGTGTATTGCATGGATTTTTAGCTTGTATCGTATGAAGGGTACCAGTATATTGTACGATACACAGAACTTTATTATACTAAGTGATTTTATCACACCATTTAGAGAGTTTAACTGTATGATAAACCTCAGTCATATGTTTCATCGTATGAGATAATTTTTCACTATATGCCTTATTTTTGAAAGATGTCTTCCATTGTAGTGTTGCCCAAAATTTCCCTGTCATTCAATTTTGGCCACGGTCCTATTTTTTAAAAAGAACTGCTCAAGTGTCAAAAACCCAGTGTGTTTTCGACCTTCTCTGTGAAGGCTCAGGATGTTTTTACCTTTTGGTCTGAAAGCTCATTATGTTTTTGACCTCCACTCCGAAATCTTGGTGTGTTTTCGACCTCCGCTCAAAAACCCTTTATGTTTTTTACCCCTTCTATGTTTCAAACTTCTTCCACTGGCCGCATTCATTTCATAAGTGCGCAACTCTGGCCTGGAGGGCCCCCCTGGCTAGCTTTTCTCAAAAATCTTGTGGTTGTCACGTGTTTGCAAGGAATATTCCTTGCCCTTGTGATCATGCGACAGGATGACTCTGACGGTGGGCCCAGTGGTTGTTTTTGAAGAATGCTAGCGGTCTATCGCATGATCACATAGCCCCTTTTTAGGCTATGCAAACATGCGACAAACCATTAGTCGCACCGGTAGGAGGTCGCAGGTTGTTATGGACCCGAGATGCAAGTGTAGTAAAGATCTGATAGTTGTCGCATGTTCGCATGGGATCTTCCGACCCCATGCGATCATGCGACAACCTTTTGATGAAATCCTTCTATCGTGGGTCCATTGTCAGAGGGTTGTCAAGGTGTTGATGACCGAGCGACTAGGGATGGATAACGGAATGCCAACTGGTGTAAGTGGGCCCGAGGTTGGTAGGCCTTGCGTAGTTCCATAGTTGGAGGATCTCTCGTAGTCACCAGATAGACCCAAAGGTAAGGAAGGTTATTCAATGACTTGGAGATTGCTTTAGTCGCAGGTTCTTAGGGTTTATCACTAGTTAATAAAAGGATTACGAGATTTAGTGAATCCCTTTGTCGCTAAGTCTCTAGATATGATTGGTTTAAGTTAAAAGGTTAACGTCATGCTTGGGCCTGGTGGTTAATTTTATTCAGCAATCTTGCGACTGTGTGTTCGTGCAATCTCTCATTTCTGATGGTTAAGTCCTTAGCATCCTATGACCTGTGGGTGATTATCTTTCCTTTAGTCGCTAAGTCTCCAAATGTTTGGCGGTCTTGGCTATGTGGTTAAAGATAAAGTAAGATCTACGACTGCCACATAATCTGATGGAATATTCTTGTGCCTCACGATCATGTGACAACCGTCAATCTTGCTTTATTATTGAGGCTCTGACGGTGGGTCCTTTCTTGCTGATATGCTCATCTTCTATTGGTTTTCATATGCTGATGGGGATTTGCAAGTAGACACGTGTATTTGGTGGGGTCCCAGTTCTAATAGGATCTATGGCTGGCGCAATATCAGAAAGAATATTTGAAGGGTATGAGATCTTGCACCCACCGTCTGATTGGAATCACAGTTTGCAGATGTGTAGCTGCATAGTTAGAGTTTTTGCATGGTCACTGGATCTGGCCGAGGTTAAGGAAAGGTTAAGCGACTCTGCGACTAAAGTGAAAATGAACCTAGGGTTAACTTAATGTTAAGTTTGCATGGATGCTGACATGTTGGTATGCTCACTTCCAATTAGCTCTTGACTGGCGATGTGGACTTTGACATTTCATAGGGGCTTGCGACTATTTTGGGGATGATCCAGATCATCTGATTTGCTGGGAGAAATGTGATCAACAACTGAGTTTTAAAAGAAGAAATGGTAACCGTTGGGGCCCAAATTTGAAGTCTTCTACAAGGGTTTTCACCAGCATTGGATCCGGTTGACATGTGCAAAGCAGAGACAGGTTCTAAGAGGCTGGTCACATGATCACATGAAGCTTTTTGACCTCATGAAATCATGTGACCAGTACTTTTTCAAGGTGATGCAACCATTTTTTCGTAGGGTTTCTTCCAAGATGAATGTTGTAGGCGCGGGTAGGTCAAGAAATTGATGTTGCCAGGGTGGTTGCAGATTGCGGAGTTGATGAAGGAGGTCTGGGTGCTGTTTTGAGTCCTTTCCAGTATCTGATCAGATTTGGAGCCTTTATGGCTGAGTGGGCTTGCAGGGGGTTATCAGGTCGAGGCTTTTGTCTACAAGCACGATCAGTTCAAGCATGGGCACGCAAAGAAGATATGTCTGATTTGTTGAGATATTTTTAGAGAAGCATTTATGATCAGACACGACTGGTTTTAGGGTTGATTATTTTATGCATATTTTTGTAACCCTTGTTAGTTTTTTGACTCCTACTTGCGTGCAGTTGAGTGATGTATATAGTGTTTTGTTGGAGCCTTAGTGCTCAAATTTCACATTTTATAAAAAGAGAAAGTCTTTCCTTCGAGAAATATCTGTAGCATTTCTACTCTCTAGTTTTTCACATCTTGTAAGTTCTCATTGGTAATACAGATATTGCAAAGCATTCTGTGATATTTCTCCTATCCTTATGCTTTCTTGTGTGGATTATGTCTTATTAGATTAAAGTTTATGAATGCTTTCAGTGATACTTAGTTTTCCTGATCCCCTTTACTTTCAGCTTATTTGTGCACTACTATGTTTGATTTGATCTGAGTGAGGTTGTGGGTATTCTTCAGCCCCTGTCATTCTATCTCATTCTTGTGTCCTTTTGCTGAAGAGAATGTCTTCTTACAGGTCATAATTTGTGTGTAAGTTTTTTGCCCTCATATGAAATACTCATGCAAACCTATTCAGTAAGCTGTGATCTCCCAGACCTAAGCCTCTCATTGATTTCATCCCTCCATACTGAGATCCAAACCCTAGTTTCGGTGCATCACCTAGTAGGTAGATTTGCTTTCTGTCATTTCCCTTTCATGCATTCCTTCTATCCCTTTCCCCTCAAAGTTTACTTTCCTGTCTAGAAGCAAATCAAGGTGATTATCCAAGAGGAACCAGCCTAGAATCTGGAGGTCTCATCTCAGTTAGCAAAAGGTCCCACAACCTTGAGATGATTCCCATGTTATACTGGATTATCAAGACTAAGAGAGCTTGAGATCAGAGGCACAAATTCAGTGTATAACATTTCTGGCACGCCCGGTGGGATAGTAAAGAAGTTCATTTGTTGAAGATTATGTCGTCTCTGATATGGAGATTGCATAATACATACCTTTAGAGATTGTTCTATCAAGTATATCTGGTGACTCCACTTGTTTCAAAGATTCAGGCCAACCTTGTTTAAGATTTATGAGAAAGATCGAGACTAGATGCTCAAAGCCTGCTAAATTTTTAGAGTTTCCCTTGAAAAGAAGCTACTAAGGCAGGTCAACTCAGAGAGAATCTCCTGCAAGAAGAGTCCAATCTACACCTCCTGATACTTCAAAGAGGAGACCTTTCCTCTTTCATTTCAAAAGAAGAGGCAAATCTCTGACCAGAGATCTAGAAGAAGAAGAATATCCACATCTAGCAAATACAGCTCATATAGTTGTTGATCTTAAGGTTACACCTCCTACAATGGCTAAAAATTTTGCCTTTGCACCTTTCAATCAAGGGAGCCCATTAAATTTTGCAGTGCATCATGATGTGCCCTTGGTGGCATTAAAAAGTATACCTGATTTCACAAGGGAGGGACAGACAACATCCTTTGAGCACATAAGAGATGTGACCACCATTTGCAGCATACACAACATTACTTAAGAGGATGTGGCCACCAAATTATTAGCAGCATCTCTGAAAGGTAAGGCTCTAGAATGGTTTAGAACTTTAACTGTTGGTTCTATTACTTCATGGGATGAATTAGGGGATGCATTAAGCAAACATTTTGAGGATAAATCAGATAATTTATCTCTAGTTGAGCAATTAACAACTATAAAGAGAGACCCTCAAGAGAAAATGATAGATTATAATAGTAGATTCCTTAAAACCTAGAATAGAATCCCAGTCTCTGTAAGTCCATCAGCTGACCATGCCTTCCTATACTACTTGCAAAGTCTAAATAAACAAATTTCTATCATGATCCAGTCTATGGGTGGTACCACTTTACCCCAAGCCTTTGACACTACTGTCAGGGCTGAAAATTGTTTGATCCAAGCAGGCATGATACAGAGAAGACCCCCCATGCCTATCTTCCCTAGTCTTCAGCCCATTGCACCTACACAAGTACCCCCATTTACCCCTATTCCCATAATTTTAGCACCTCAAGCTAGTACCAGTGGTCAGGAACATGCTGCAACAAATTTCTTCCAAGAGTTGCAAGAGGTGAAGAGTAGTCAGCAAACTAGTATACAAGAAATGGCAAACTTGCTGCAGATTCTAACCAAAGAAGTCACAAACTTGAAGAAACAAAACCAAGGCATTAGGCCACCCTTCCAATCACAAGGCCAAAGTCCTAATCAGCAATACCAAAATCATGGACAACCTTATCAACAAAATAGGCCACCATACCAAGGAGGCTATCAAGGGCAAAGACAAAATTTTAATCAAAGAACATTCCAACCGTATAACCCTGCACCTCTTAATTTTGTAAACCCATTCAGGGATATGGTTCCCAGTGAAAACAATATGGCCATGGATAATGAATGGTGTTTCCCTTGCAATCAGCCTCATAATTAGGCTGCGTGTTCTAATGGATGGATGAACCAAGCACTAATGGTTCAAAATGCTTTACAAGCTCAAGTAGAAGCTCCTTCTAGTGGGATAGCTCCTCAACAAGAAACACAAGGGAATGAGACTTCTCTTTTCAATTGGGAGCAACCAGATTTCAATGGAGTCAATGATGAAGCTACTTTTGTTGCCTACATAAGAGCAAAGAGAAGAGCCCAAGACATGGAGAGAGAAGATTCTGGTACTAAGGCCACTACATCTATAGAACCACTGCAACAAGTTGCCCCTATCACATCCAAGGAGGCCCCTGTCTTCACAAGAAAGGAAGGCCAAGTTCCAAAAGAGGCAGAACCCATCACAGTAAAAGCACAACAAAGAGTACACACTGTGGCACCTTATAATATTGTAGACAGCATGAAGAAGGTGAATGTCACCATGTCTATGTGGGACTCTTTGTCTATTCCAGGACAACTTGAAATTTTGGAGAAGGCAATGAAAGAGGCCACAAATCCTCAACCTGCAAAAGAAACTGCAAAACCAGTGTTGGTCAACACTGATCAAGAAAAGGAGACTCCAACTAGCAACTCCAAGGCCAATACCATGCAAGGTAGGAATTTAAGGCCACCTCCCTTTTATGTATCTTTAATTATTAGGAAATCTTTAGTGCATAATTGTATGGTAGATAGTGGAGCTACTAGCACTGTAATGCCCAAGAAAGTGGCTGATCAATTAGGACTTAAATATGAACCCTTCCAAAAGAAGGTTACACAACTTGATGGATCCCCAGTCAGTACTATAGGTATGGCCAAGGATACCAGTCTAATTCTCCATGCTAGTCCTAATTTTTTGATTCTCCTTTACATATATATCATAGATCTTCCTGCATTGTTTTCCATATGTCTCTGAAGAGAGTTCAGAGCCAAGATAAGAGGTTATCTTTCATCTGACTAGTCTCATATGCTCTTTCATACAAGGTATGGTACCAAAGTCACCATTAAATCAGAAGCCTTAGCAATACATCATATAGAACCATATGTGTCCAATTCCATCAATACTAATTTTCCTATATTTGATGACAATGATTTCCCAACCAGTAGCGAAGCAAGCACCAAAATAGAGAGAATCCACAATATTCTCCTAGATGAAAGAACCTCGGAGATTGGAGAGAGTCTTGTTTGGGATTTTGGTTTGGGGAGTTATCTGATTCAAGAAAGTGGAGCCATAGAACCAGACCTTTTCAAAGAATACACTGATTCGGATGATAGGGATAGTTAGGTCTGGGAACTATTTTTTGATGGAGCTAGAAGTAGACATGGTTCTGGTGGAGGTACTATGCTGGTGTCCCCAAAAGGAGAAAGGTATTATACTACCTTTAGGTTCAATTTTTCCTGCACAAGCAACACTGCAGAGTATGAAAGTCTGGTTAATGGACTAGAATGGGCTAGAAAAAGAGGGCTTAAAGCGTTAAAAGTATATGGTGATAGTGAACTTGTTGTCATCCAAGTAAGAGGGATGAGTGCAACCAAAAATGATGTCATGAAAGCATACAAACATAGAGTTTTGGATGCAACTGAAGATTTCCATGCTTTCAATATCGTTGCTATCCCTAGAAAATTAAATCAAAATGTTGATAGGTTAGCTGCTATTAGATCTCAGTTTGACATCCCCAATAGCATTTCAAAAGAGGCAAATCAGCAACACATCAAGATTATTGTCAGACCTTCAATTCCTAATAATAATATTACTTGGCAAGTGTTTGACAATGATGAACAAATTCTGCAGTTCTTGTTTGAAGAAGATGTCTTTTCAAGGCACAATCAAAAGAGGTTATCACAGAGCTATGGTGATCAAGTGATACAACTTAGATCTAATAAGATGCCTAAAGGTTTTGTCACCTTAGAGACTATCTTCAACAAGGATGATGAAGTCAAGAAAAATAAGGCTGGCCTGGTAGTCCAACAGGAACATTGTGCTGAATTAGAGTTGGAACCAGGTTAGAGCCTACAATTTGGAAAAGTAAACACTAATTCAGAAAAATAGGCTTACACTAAATTATTCAGAGAATTTAATGATTTTTTTGCATGGAGGTATGAAGACCTCAAAGGTTTTGATCCTACCCTTGCTCAGCACACTATTGAATTGGAGCCTAATGCTAAACCAGTAAGGCAAAAGCAAAGGCCTGTTAATCCCAAGCTTGAACCACTTATGCATAAGGAAGTACTCAAACTAATAGAAAGTGGCATCATCTACCCCATCAAACATACTAGTTGGGTTTCCAACCTTTTTCCTATCAAGAAGAAGAATGGGGAGTTGAGGTTATGTGTTGACTTCAGGGATTTGAACAGAGCCTCATTAAAAGACCGCCATCCACTACCCTCTATGGAACAAATTCTACAATGTGTCTCTGGATCTGAGAGATTCTCATTGTTGGATGGCTATTTAGGATACAATCAAATCTTAGTGAAAGAAGAGGATCAATATAAGACTGCATTTACAACCAAGTGGGGAACCATGGCATATCAGAAGATGCCCTTTGGTTTGTCAAATGCAGGTGCTACATTTCAAAAGGCAATGGACATGGCCTTTAAGGGCCTCATGTATAAGTTTGTGTTGGTCTACCTAGATGACATAACTATCTACTCAAAGCATGCAGTAGACCACATCAGACATTTGAGGCTGATTTTTGAAAGATGTAGAGAATTTGGGATATCCCTTAATCCCAAGAAATGTGTGTTTACAGTTTATGAAGGAAAACTATTAGGATATGTAGTATCCAAAGAAGGAATTACAGTGGATCCTGAGAGAATTGCAGCCATCTTAGAACTACCATTACCACATCACAAGAAAGGACTCCAATCTTTCATAGTAAAGATTAACTTTGTTAGGAGATTCTTGCCTAACATTGCAGAGTTACTCAAGCCTTTGACAGCTGTGTTGAAGAAGGGTTCAGCCTTCAGTTGGACCAAAGAAGGAAAAGTTAACTTCCAAGCTATTAAAGAAGCCTTAACAGAGGCTCCTACCCTCCTAAACCCAACTTTCAGTAAGGATTTTATCCTTTATGCTTATGGGGGTCATGATGCTATATCTGTAATGTTGACTCAAGAAAATGCTGAAGGATTGGAGCAGCCTATTGCTTTCTTTAGCAAAGGTTTAGAAGAATATGAACAAAGATACTCTTTTGTAGAGAAACATGTTCTTTCTATGGTAAAGAGCCTCAAAAAATTTAGACATTTGTTGACCCATAGCAAGGTGCATTTGATGGTTACTCACCCAAGTGTCAAAGAATTTTTGTTTTCTAAGGACCTAAATGAAAAAAGCGCTGGTTGGATCACTAAGGTGATGGAATATGACATAGATATTCAGATTACCAAGCTGGTTAGAGGAAGAGGTGTTTGTGAGCATCTGGCAGAAGATGGAAGTTCAAAGAAATTGGAATACATAGATGCATCTATGGTGGCACATTCTACATGAGAGCAAGCCGAGGTAGCTAGCTAGTTGCCTAATATGATCAATTATTTGAAGATAGGACAATGTCCTGCAGGCCTAGATTCAGCAAAAAGGAGGTATTAAAGGTTACAATTTGTTCCTTTTGTGCTGATAGGTGAAATTATTTTTAGAAAGGATCACAATGCTGCCCTTCTAAGATGTATAGATTCGGAAAGGGTTGCAAATGTATTATTGGAGTTTCATGATGGAGCTTCTGGTGGCCATTTCTCTCCTAGGACTACAACTTTTAAGATCATGAGGGTTGGATACTATTGGCCATCTATCTTCAAAGATAGTCATGATTATTTTAGAAGATGCATCAAATGTGCTATTTTTGTAGGGAAAGAAAGATTTGCAACTCTACCCCTACAGCCAGTCAAAATAGAGAAGCCCTTCCTAAAGTGGGGTATAGATTTCATTGGCATGATTAACCCTCCATCTAGTGCAGGACACAAGTGGATAATCACTGCAATGGATTATTTCACTAGGTGGACAAAGGTAGTTGCTTTAAAGGAAGCTAATGAGAATGTTGTTTTAAGTTTTTATGATGACATCATTCATAGATTTGGCATTCCAGATTCTATAGTTTCAGACAATGCATTAGCATTTACAGGCCTCAAAGTCTCAGAGTGGGTAGTCAAGAAGGGCATCTATCTGAATACAAGTTCCAATTACTATCCTCAGGGGAATGGTTTGGTAGAATCAACAAATAAGAATCTGATTAGAATAATCAAAAAGACCCTACAAGATAGTCAAAGGGACTGACATACCAAATTGAGATCTGCCTTGTGGCTAGATAGAATTACTCCAAAGAAAATCATTGGTAATTCCCCATACATGTTGGTGTATGGTAGAGAGGCTAAGTTATCTATTTCAAGTGAGTTACCAGCTTTGGACTTGGCCACTTAGTATGCCTTGTTTGAAGAGAGTGATCCTATGCAAATCAGATATGCCCAGTTGATGGAGCTAGAAGAGATCAGAGATAAATCAATGCAAGATATGGCATTCCATCAGAGTCAAACAAAGAGAAGTTTTGATAAAAGAGCCAGGGTCAGAAACTTCACGGTTGGAGATGTAGTTCTCAAATGGGATGAGTTCAAGTCAAAGCCTGGAAAGCACACAAAGTTTGATTCCTTTTGGGGTGGACCATTTGTTATAACAGAGTGCAGAGGATCTAATGCTTTTCAGCTTTCAAACCTTGAAGGAGCTGCCCTGCCAATCTTAGTGAATGGTTTCCACTTGAAGCCTTGCTTTGAGGTTAATCCCTCTCTGTAGGTCCTTGTAAATTCTTGCAAATATTTTTCCTTCTCTCTTCCATCTTTCTAGTTTAGTTTTTCCCCTATTTTCCAAGAAGTGCTCGTGCACAGGTTTGTCTTCCTGGTTCAATTTTTTGTCCCTCTCCCTGTCAGGAAGTTTTCGTGCTCAAGAAAAGACTCCTATGCCCAATGGATATGTCAAGATAACTGGTCAATGTCTAGCAGGTTGACTTCCCACAAAGGTCACCAAATTGTTGCCCAAAATTTCCCTGTAATTCAATTTTGGCCACGGTCCTATTTTTTCCAAAGAACTGCTCAAGTGTCGAAAACCCAGTGTGTTTTCGACCTTCTCTGTGAAGGCTCAGGATATTTTTTCCTTTTGGTCTGAAAGCTCAATGTGTTTTCGACCTCCGCTCTGAAAGCTTGGTGTGTTTTCGACCTCCGCTAGAAAACCCTCTATGTTTTCAACCCCTTCTATGTTTCAGACTTCTTCCTCTGGCAGCATTCATTTCATAAGTGCGCAACTCCAACCTGGTGGGGCCCCATGGCTGGCTTTTCTCAAAACTCTTGCGGTTGTCATGTGTTTGCAAGGAATATTCCTTGCCCTTGCGATCATGCAACAGGATGACTCTGACGGTGGGCCCAGTGGTTGTTTTCAAAGAATGCTAGCGGTCTGTCGCATGATCGCATAGCCCCTTTTTAGGCTATGCGAACATGTGACAAACCATTAGCCGCACCGGTAGGAGGTTGCAGGTTGTTGTGGATCCGAGATGCAAGTGTGGTAAAGATCCAATGGTTGTCACATGTTCTCATGGGATCTTCCAACCCCATACGATCATGCAACAACCTTTCAATGAAATCCTTCTATTGTGGGTCCATTGTCAGAGGGTTGCCGAGGTGTTGATGACTGAGCGACTAGGGATGGATAATGGAATGCCAAGTGGCGTAAGTGGGCTTGGGGTTAGTAGGCTTTGTGTGGTTGCGCAGTTGGAGGATCTCTCACAGCCGCCAGATAGACCCAAAGGTAAGGAAGGTTATTCAGTGACTTGGAGATTGCTTTAGTCACGGGTTCTCAAGGTTTATCACTAGTTAATAAAAGGATTACGAGATTTAGCGAATCCCTTTGTCGCTAAGTCTCTAGATATGATTGGTTTAAGTTAAAAGGTTAACGTCATGCTTGGGCTTGGCGGTTAATTTTATTCAGTGATCTTGCGACTATGTTCGCGCAATCTCTCATTTTGGATGGTTAAGTCCTTAGCATCCTGCGAGCTAGCGGGTGGTTATCTTTCCTTTAGTTGCTAAGTCTCTAGATGTTTGGCGGTCTCAGCTATGCGGTTAAAGATAAAGTAAGATCTACAGCTGGTGCATGATCTGATGGAATATTCTTGTGCCTCGTGATCATGCAACAACCATCGATCTTGCTTTATTATTGAGGCTTTGACGGTGGGTCCTTTCTTGCTGATATGCTCCTCTTCTATTGGTTGTCGTATGCTGATGGAGATTTGCGAGTAGACACGTGTGTTTGGTGGGGTCCTAGTTCTAATAGGATCTATGGTTGGTGCATGATTGGAAAGAATATTTGAAGGGTATGAGATCTTGTGCCTGCCATCCGATTCAAATCTCAGTTTGTGGATCTGCGGTTGTGCAGTTAGAGTTTTCGTGTGGTCACTGGATCTAGCCAGGGTTAAGGAAAGGTTAAGCGACTCTGCAACTAAAGTGAAAATGAACCCGGGGTTAACTTAATGTTAAGTTTGCATGGATGTTGACATGTCGGTATGCTCACTTCCAATTGGCTCTTGACTGGCAATGTGGACTTTGACATTTCATAGGGGCTTGTGACTATTTTTGGGATGATCTAGATGATCCAATTTGCTGGGAGAAATGTGATCGACAGCTAAGTTTTAAAAGAAGAAATGGTAACCGTTGGGGCCCAAATTTGAAGTCTTCTGCAGGGGTTTTCACTAGCGTTGGATCCGATTGACATGTGCAAAGCAGAGATAGGTTCTAAGAGGCTGGTCGCATGATCGTATGAGGCTTTTTGACCTCATGCGATCATGCGACTAGTACTTTTTCAAGGTGGTGCAACTATTTTTTCGCAGGGTTTCTTCCAAGATGAATGTTGCAGGCGTGGGTAGCTCAAGAAATTGATGTTTCCAGGGTGGTTGTAGGTTGCAAAGTTGATGAAGGAGGTCTAGGCACCATTTTGAGTCCTTTCCAATACCTGATCAGATTTGGAACCTTTATGGCTGAGTGGGCTTGCAGGGGGTTGTCAGGTCAAGGCTTTTGTCTGTAAGCATGATCAGTTCAAGCATGGGCACACAAAGAAGATATGTTTGATCTGTTGAGATATTTTTAGAGAAGCATTTATGATCAGACACGATTGGTTTTAGGGTTGATTATTTTATGTATATTTTTGTAACCCTAGTTAATTTTTTGACTCCTGCCTACGTCCAGTTGAGTGATGTATATAGTGTTTTTTTGGAGCCTTAGTGCTCAGAATTCACATTTTGTAAAAATAGAAAGTCTTTCCTTGGAGAACTATTTGTAGCATTTTTGCTCTCCGATTTTTCACATCTTGTAAGTTCTCATTGTTAATACAGATATTGCAAAGTGTTCTGTGATATTTCTCCTGTCCTTATGCTTTCTTGTGTGGATTATCTCTTATTAGATTATAGTTTATGAATGCTTTCAGTGATACTTAGTTTTCCTGATCCCCTTTACTTTCAGCTTATTTGTGCACTGTTGTGTTTGATCTGATCTGAGTGAGGTTGTGGGTATTCTTCAGCCCCTGTCATTCTATCTCATTCCTGTGTCCTTTTGCTGAAGAGAATGTTTGCTTGCAGGTCATAATTTGTGTGTAATTTTTTGGCCCTATTATGAAATACTCATGCAAACCTATTTAGTAAGCTGTGATCTCCCAGACCTAAGCCTCTCATTGATTTCATCCCTCTATACTGAGATCCAAACCCTAGTTTCGGTGCATCACCTAGTAGGTAGATTTGCTTTCTGTCATTTCCCTTTCATGCATTCCTTCTATCCCTTTCCCCTCAAAGTTTACTTTCCTGTCTAGAAGCAAATCAAGGTGATTATCCAAGAGGAACCAACCTAGAATCTGGAGGTCTCATCTCAGTTAGCAAAAGGTCCCACAACCTTGAGATGATTCCCATGTTATACTGGATTATCAAGACCAAGAGAGCTTAAGATCAGAGGCACAAATTCAGTGTATAACATGTAGCTAATTTGTGATGATTTGATGCTCTATATAGATAGATTTTTTTCATAATTTGGATTGATTATTGATTCATCTCTTATGTTCTTCTTGCTGATACAATTTCTCCATCCTATCTTCCAGTGCATGTACCCACAAGAAATGAGATTGGTATGACACCTATCACCAGAGGATTTGGCCATTCTTGATAAATGTGGGTTGGGGAAGCTCATCATGATGCTTGATATCCATGTGAATTTGGAGTTACTCACTACCTTTGC
>BSBK01013831.1:0-25018 GCA_027943335.1 Chamaecyparis obtusa | reverse complement strand
TAATGTCCTCTATAAGAATTACTGTTAGAGGTAATGAAGACAAAGCTCCAACATTATCTTTCTTGGCTGCCTTCAATTGGTATAATTTCAATTTTGGTGCAGGTTCATTGTTTATGCTTACCACTATAGGGTTTTGAATAGTTGCTTCCATTTTTCTCAAATGATTATTCAAATGCAAGTTCTCTGGTAGTTTCTTCTCCAACTTAAACGAAATTTGCTAAGCTAGGGGATGAAAATATTTCTCAATGGATTGCTCTTTGACTTTCAGATTCATTTCAATCGATTGCTACTAGAAATTAGTTAACAAATGAATAACATTGACACGTATTTATTTCCCATAAGTGTACAAATAGCTATTTAGGTAATAAATATATCCAAAAATAAATTTTCTATCAATGGTCATCTCTTTTGTCCAATAGTGGTACTTTTTATACCGAATACCTTCCTTTCACTCTAATAGTGAAACTTGTTCACCAATAACTATTCATCTCTGAAATGATATCTAATACTAATTGATTTTCATTAAATGTTTGTAAATATAAGTTTCTACTATATCTATAATATGCTAACATGTGATCCATCCTATATTTACATATAAAGGGATAATTAAATTTGATAATTTATTTTTGGTCCCTAAGAAAAAAACATACTTGCTTGGTTTAATGATGAGTCCTACTCCTTAGAGGTGAGAGGGTTTCTTTCTTGATTGTTGATTCTTTCCTTCTTGATCCAATTTGTCTTCATATTGTTTTTCACTTATTATAGATTAATCACCTCTTTTCTTTTTTTATCTGCATTGTTGCCTTGTTTGTATCTGTAATTTTGCACAATATGTCCATACTTGTGATGGATGAAATATACCATACCAGTTGATCGCCATGGTCCTAAAGTTTGTCTTGGATTTCTCAATTTTATGTTCACTGCCATATGTCCAATGTGTCCACAAATAATGCACATAGCTAGAATATTTCCTTCTCTTCTCAACATGCTTACTGGCATGGTTGGTGCTCTTGTTGGTAGAGTTCTTGATCTAAAATGTTCATCTTTATGTCCATATCGATTGCATGTGTAACAGTAACCTAGGTGGGTGTTTGAAGTTGGGTACCAATTCCACAGAAGTCTGCATTGGGAAAAAATTGTAATAAGAAATGTGCACCCGATTATTACAAATGGATTACTCGTTTAGGTTCAGGAGCCCAATACATTTTCAAAAATCCGGCACCCATTTAGGATTGGGCACCCAAAGCAAAATGGGCACCCAATTTCTACAAAATGGGTGCCCGATTTTTAAAATCAGGTGCTCGTTTCTAAAATCTATTTATTTTTTCTTAAAGGAATTTGTTTGTCATTTTCAACTTCAAGAATGAGATCACGTTTAGCAGAGCTCAGGTGCCTGTTTTAGCTTCTCCTGCCGACCCCATCAACCATTATTTTGTGTTCCAGGTATGTACTATTGTTTTTTATTACTTTTTTTTTATGATTTTTGTCATTAAAAATTGTAGTTTCAAGTTATTTTTAATTTAAAAACATAGTTTAATATTGTTTTCAAAATTATTCTATAAATTTAATTATATTTTATATTTCAAGTAGTTCTTTTTTAATTTTAATTTACTTGTAAATTAGAGTACCAAAGTAGATTTAAACTGTTAAAATTTGTAATTTAACCCTATACAAAATTAAATTATGAAACCCTACGTAGAAAACCAAAACCCTAGGTAGTAAAACAAAAATGTAAACCTATACAAAATTAAATTACGAAACCCTAAACTTAGAAAACCAAACCATAAATTTAGAAAACCAAAACATAAACTTAGAAACCCTCTCTCTCCACTTTCTCTCTCCTCTCTCTCTTTTCTCCCTCCTCTCTCTCACTCCTCTTTCTCTCTCATCTGTTCTCTCTCCTCTCCCTCTCTCTCTCCTCTCTCTCTCTCTCTCTCTCTCTCTCTCTCTCTCTCTCTCTCCTCTCTCTCTCTCTCTCTCTCTCTCTCTCTCTCTCTCTCTCTCTCTCTCTCTCTCCTCTCTCTCTCTCTCTCTCTCTCTCTCTCTCTCTCCTAAAAACATCAAAAACCTTGGAATCTTTCTTCAACCAAGTTGGTGTACATTCTTAGAAAAAAACATTTAAACATTTGTCTTGATTTTTTTTGTAAGGTCTATAAAATGTAAATAACTTATATGTTAATTTTTAATTTATTTATGACTCTCTCTCTCTCTCCTAAAAACATCAAAAACCTTGGAATCTTTCTTCAACCAAGTCGGTGTACATTCTTAGAAAAAAACATTTAAACATTTGTCTTGATTGTTTTTGTAAGGTCTGTAAAATGTAAATAACTTATATGTTAATTTTTAATTTTTATAACAGCCTAAAAAATGAAATTTCTAGATCTATGTAGAGTTTACACAACAGCTCCCAAATGGAGGACAAAAACAATGCTCATCGGGCTCCCGAAAATAACACAAAATAGCCCAGAAACACCATAGAACACTAATAATCTATCATAGAAGTATAACCATGACCCAAGACATATATTCAACTCTATTTTAACATCAAAATGTATTCAATACAATAGAAAAAAATACTGATATGAAACACTCATCTGGAAACACCAAACTCTTACAAGAAACACACCTGAAAACTCACACATTTGCACTATTCAGCACAAGGGAAAACTCTAGATGATCTTGCACATGGAATGACCTCAAAATCCCATCCTTATCCTTCCTAAAAACCTACAAACTCCCATCCTTGGTCTCCTTGTCCATAGGTTTGGCAGCCTCTGAAGAAAAACAAAGCAATGAGCAAAAATCAAGTTCTAGAATGAGCCTGAAATGCCTCCAAACCCTTTAAAAGATGGGATAACCCTAACTCATGACCAAGAGGGGTCAATAATACATATTTTAATAATAATTATCTTTTATTAATCCATTGGTTTCCAAAGATTAGCCCCTTTTCCTGAAACTTCACTTTTTGAGCCTGCCAGCCTTAGCAAAAGTTATTATTTTTAATTATTTGAAAAGGGGACATGAGGTCTTGAGATCTCCTTGAGATAGAACAAAGCCCAAATAGACTAGTTCCTACTTCATGAAATCAAACTTATCTAGATTGATGGTTGCATGTTCCTCTTTCAACTTAGACAACACAACCTTGAGATGCATTAAGTGTTCCTCTTTAGTCATACTGAAAATTAAAATATCATCCAAATAGACTACCACAAAATTACCGGTGAAGTCTTTCAACACTTCATTCATGAGCCTCATGAATATGCTTGGAGCATTGGAGAGGCCAAATGGCATAACTAGCCATTCATAGAGTCCTTTAGTGGTTTTGAAAGTTGTTTTCCATTCATCTCCCTCCTTTATTCTGATTTGGTGATAGCCACTTTTAAGGTCTATCTTAGTGTAGTACTTAGTCCCTCCTAGACAGCCCATTGAGTCTTCAATCCTAGGTATTGGGAACCTATACCAGATTGTAATCTTGTTGATGGCTCTAGAGTCTATACACAACCTGCATTTTCCTCCTTTTTTGGGTGCCAAAATAGTAGGCACAACACATGGGCTAATACTTTTCCTTATCAACCCTTGGTCCATTAGCTCTTGCACTTGTCTTGCAACTTCCTTGTTTTGTTTAGGAGTCAGCTTGTAAGGTACTTTGTTTGGAAATGATGCCCCTAGAATCAGGTTTATTTGGTGATTGATTGCTCTCTTGGGTGGTAGGGTTGTAGGTGTACCATTTGATATAATCTCCTTGAACTCCTTCAAAATCTCCTACACTTCATGTGGTATATCTACATTCTTACTCTCTACTTCCTCCTTGGGTTTTACCACAATGGCATATCCCACTCCTTTCTCAAGAGTTTTCATGAACTCCTTGCCTTTCAACATCAACACATTTGGCCCACTTCCTTGACTGTCTGATTGAAGAAGTGACTAAATTTGATAACTCAATCCATCCTTTATGAAGGCATATGAATTTTGTTCACCATTATGCATGGCATTCCTATCAAATTTCCATGGTCTACCTAGCAATAGGTGATAGGCATCCATTGGAAAAACATCACACAAAAGCTTGTCCTTATAACCTCCTATGGTGAACTCAATCCATGCTTGTTCATTAACCAAGACATGTTGCCCCTTGTTTAACTAGGTGATTTTATAGGGAATTCTATGAGGTATCTTGGGGATCTTGAGTTTAGTTATGACTTCTTCTGAGATGATGTTATCAGTAGACCCTAAGTCTATGATAACCTTGCAAACTTTCCCCATAATCTTACACCTTACCTTGAAGAGTGACCTCCTTTTCTTGGCTCCTCCTTGACTAGTTCTCTAATATGTATCCTCTTCACCATCAAATTCTCACCACACTCTAAATCCAATTGAATATCAGGAGACTTCACACTTGAAGTATCTTCATGCAAATATGCCACCTTTTTCTCCCTTGTGATGTTGATCCCTTTTCGGGACATCTATAGGTTGGATGCCCCAATTGCTAACAGTGATAACACTTCATAGTAACAAAAATAGGATGGTCCCCTTCCTCCTGATGATCTACCTCTTCCTCCAAATCCTCTACCTCTACTTGAACCACCTCTTTGAGTGGTTTATCAACTTTGTTCAGTCAACTTAGAATCACCTTGGGGTCTGCTATCATTTCTTCTACCATAATAGCCTCCCCCTATGTCTCCTACCAGCTCCACCTCTTCCTCTATTCTTTGAGGTATGGTCTTGCTTCCTCTTTCCTTTCTCTTCTACCTTTAGAGCTATTTGGTAGCATTGATGGACTATTTTAGGGGTCACAAGACTCATGTCTTCTTGAATGGACCATTTAAGACCATTCAAATATCTTGCCAATCTTATGCTTTCATCCTCCACTACCTTTGACCTTAAGCATATTTTTTGAAATTCTTTAGTGTAGGAGTGTACATCCATCTCTTTCTACCTGAGATTCTGCCTTCTCCTATACATTTTTATTTCATAGTCATTAGGACATAAGCTTGCTTGATTTTAGCCATCATCCCTTTCCAAGTGACTATGGGGCTCCTTTCTTGCTTCTCTCTTTCACTTTGGACAAATTTCCACCAAGTTAAGGCTGAGCCTCTTAATCTTGACTTTTCCACCTCCACTTTTTGAGCATCAGAGACACCATCACATTCAAAATGGTTCTCCATACCTTCTATCCAATCCATGATTAGATCTGGATCCATTTTGCCACTGAACAGAGGAATGCCTTCTAAAGCCTTGCTATTGATTGCCTTAAGTGCCTTCAAGAAAGGTTCCTCTGGTATAATAGGGTCTGGTGTTAGAGCTTGTTCCTCCAACTCAATCTCCTTTTCTTTAGCTTCTTGCTCTTCTTTTTGTTCCATCTTGTCCTTGAATTTATCTTCTTTGTCTTGGACATCATTCAACAACTATTCTAGCTGTGCTAGTTTCTCTCTCAACAACTTGTCGTCCTCCTCTTGCTCTACAACTTTCTTGGCTAATTTTTCATTGGTCGCCTTTTTTCTTGACCCACTGGATTCAGTTGGTGAAAGCATTCACCTCCTTGTACAATTACTATTCACAAACCTTTAATAGGCTCTGATACCACTTGATAGGGAGAGGGGATGAACTAATCACAAGTTCATGCTTCTAGTCTTCCTTTGAGACTTGTGGTGTCTTCCAAGATCACCTACTAGACCTATAGGACCATCACTCTACTTATGATCTCCTAATCCAAGCCCCACTCTTCTATCTTGTGCAAACTCCAATCTTTTCTATCTTCCAGGTCCTCTTTCTTGGCGAGGAACACTCTAGTCTCCTTAGCTTTCTCTAAGGTCTAACTGCTCAAATATCTCCAAGATTCTTATAGGGTCATGGAGATGTTTCAAAACCTCCCAATACACTCTTTCCAATGCCTAAGACAATTCCATGCATTGATCTTCCTGATCGATTTCAAGATTTGACACCAAAATAGGGCTACAAGGAAAGTGCCCCAATTAGCCCTTCTACTTTGAGAAATCAGGGAATAACTCAAAATCCCTCCATTAACCACTTCTAACTTTCTTCAGAGACTCCTAGTCATTCATCAAGGTCTAAAAGATTTTCAAGGTCTAAGGCCCCCCAAACGGCCGTACAATACCTTAACACAAAATAAGGTTTTTCAAGCGTTTCTAGGCCTTTCCTAGGTCTATCTAATTTTAAGATTGGTTTTATGCCTTCTAGTATTGGTATGAAATCTTCCTTCTTACCAAGGGACCTTAACACATCCCTCTATCCACTCCATTCCTGCATTCAACCATATCTTCACAACCATGCATTTTTGAAGCTCTACAACTTTACTCTTCCCTAACCGGGCAACCACTGGCTGACCTAGGGAAAGAGGTTATAAATAGCTCCATTGGTTTAGAGGGCCCTTCCTCCTGCATGAGACAAGTACATAATGTAAACTCACTAACCCCAATAGGCCAATACTATATATACAATGGGATAGTGAGCTACATACTTCCCAATGCCAACTGCTTGGTTCAGGATAGTGAACTGGCAAAAGAAGAATATTTACAAAACTTTGAAATAAAAATCACATACACCTAAATTAATGAATTCAAACTAATTTAAAAAGACCAAAATACAATGCCAAATGATAACTGTAAATAGTTCAGCACAACATTGCTTCCATTAGCTCTCTATCAAGCCTTTACACATACAATTTAGCTTCTTCAGCACACTGTCCATACAGATTCACACACTTAGGGAAATATTACGGTTTTACAAAGCTTATATTTTGTCTCTTAGGTCTTTGGGCTTCATCATTAGTTTTTCTATCGAACCAAAGGTCAAATCCACCATTTTAGGAGGTGGTTACAAAATGTTGTCAAGCAACATTTGCAAAAATGTAAAGTTGCACTTTGCAACTTTAACATCTTTTTACAACTTTTGTCAAATGAACTATCTCTTAGCTCCCTAAGGCTAATAACTCCTGCTAGGTGACTCCTCGGTGTTGAGTGCTTGACTCCAACTCAAAATAACTTATAAAAACCCCTAATTAACCTCTAATGATTCAGGATTTCCCAATAGTGCATATACCAACACATAAGATTTTAGCAAAATCCTCCTAGCATGAGAACTCAAAGTAAAGAAAAAATGTTTCCATAGTAGTTATTTGAACTTGAGGTCCCTTTAGGTCCCATTGTTTCTTAGCAAAGGCCCTTACTATGTCAATATTTTGCCTCGACCCAACAAATTTTCCAACCAGAGTGAGAGCCATGGTAGCAATATTGTGGTCTACCAATTCGTCAGGTATCACAATAGTGTATTTACCCTTTTCCTTATCAGATAGATCCTTTATTATTGGGAAAGATGACTTTCTTGTGGGGTTAACCCCAAATAATGTTGACCAATGGTGGTTCAAGGAATTCCCTTCTTGATCACATGACTAAGCCCCAGTGCATGAGTCTAGATGGGGAAGAACATTAGATAACCCCACCACCCCTGTATCCCCTTTACCTAGATCTTTCTATTTGTCATGTGGGGACCCATCCTTTTTTGCTAAGTCTTTTGTGTCCTAATCCACCTGAAAGCCATCGATACGAACATCCACAGAACCATCTAGTGCTTGTAAACTTCATTTCACGCTTGCTCCTGAATTCCAAAAACCTCCCATTCATGTTCAAGCTCTCGCTCCCTCCATCACTCCCAAATGAAATCTTCTAATGCTCCTACTCTTGCTCCCTCCATTGCTCCGTCCATTTGTTCCACCATGTCACACTTATTGACACTATAGAACAATTGAAATCTTCCAATGCACCAACAAGTGGAAAGATTATCATCAAAATTGAGAGTTATGAATTCACTTTCCAACACAAAAGATTAAAAAATTCATTCCAATAAACCTATGAGCTAATGGTATCTAGTGACTCAACACACCACATCAACGCACGAGCACATTGATTCAAAAGATTCATCGCAACGTGCTAGTGAACTGACATACATAGCACTTAAAAGCCACTTCGCACACATAAAAAAATTAAAGTTTGAGTTGCATGTGATAGGGACAATGCTAGGGGTACAAAACATAACAATATTAAAAATTTGAAAAATTAAAAATGTAACACGTGTCTCAATTTTGGTGACTTTGAGAAAGAAATTGGATCCTATGGACATTTTCCCTTGAACTTTAAAGCCAAAATAAATGTGAGCTACCCATCAAACTAAAGGTACTATATGAAATGGTAAAATCAATACAAGTCATTGATCAAACCGAAGGTGACCTCTTTGCACACTTTTTGTAGGCTGATATTAAAAAATTGTGAACTAGAAACAAGTGTATGAATTAGTTAAATCAAATAACCTCTTGTGATCATTTGAATTCAATACCATTTACTCAGTTTTATTACTTTAATAAATAGAAAATATTTAGCTCTTTATTACTTGCATGTGAACTTAATGGTTTTTCTATAAAGTATTGAGGATTTCAATTGCCAAATCAATAAAAATTAGATAGTTATAATAGTGATTATTGTGTAGGGAAAATGTTGGTCAACTTTTCCGTTTCATAGAATCTTCTTGAAGGGAGGTTAGTCCTGATAGACTAAGAAACATGTTCTACTTTGAGGATGATGACTTCATCCACAATGTTTCAATCATCTTGGGTCATGACTATCTTGTGGCAGAGGGTTGTTACAGGTTAAATATGGAAATTTCATCACTTTTCTTAACATGGTGTCTGGAATTAGGCACGGTGGTAGAGGCAAAGTGGCTCATCACTTCTTGTGTTTGTGAAGACTGGAGTGGTGGCTTGGATGATATCTTGGTCAGGGTATGAATGCAGATGATTTTTCTAGCCTGTGATGAGGACTGGTTCCAAATTGATGAAGGAGACCCCTCTATTCATCCCATTTCTATTCAGAATGTGTCTAAGAATCTTAAAGTGTGTAGGGAGGCTATGAGTAAAGGCCTTAGTGCCATCAAGGATTACCTCTACAAAAGAGAGCCTTAATGTCGGTGAGGTCATCCAAAGGGAAGCACAAAGCTGAAGTTGAAAAGGATTGACTCTGGCATGGCAGGGCCATCAAAGAAAGAACAATAATAGTGTCTCCAAAGGATTCTTGTCTATGTTTTGATATGTGGGTTGGGTGTGGGCTCAAAGAGGGGAAACTAGTTACTACAAAAGAACTCTATTTTTTGTAATGTTATGTAAACTTTATCAGCCAATAAACTTTATGTAAACTCTATTTATATAATTCGTAGTATATTTATATAATTCACAAGTATATTTATTTTATTAGTTTTAATATAAAACCATAATTCACCAAGAAAATTTGTATCTAATTTCCTACACTAACTAAATATTGTGAGTAAAATGACTTCATTGGTTTTGTACAGTATTGTCAATCACAAATAAAAACATCCATTTCACATTAAAACGTGTTTGAATCACCAAATTATTTATTACAATTATTTTTATACAAGGCATAATTGCCAAAAGTATTATGTTTCCCCAACACATGGAAAAAGCTATTCGCCAACATTTTCCACTAATTTTAGGCAATTCCAAATGATTCACCAACCACAACAAATTTATGTTTGCATGAGAATCAAAAAATTTGCTTATATAATTACATTTGATTTCTACGAGTACCAAAAAATTTATCAATATTTGCTACTTTTCCCATGGGGAGGGGGGGGTCTTATTGTTTTTGCTACTCACAACTTGTGAGCTACTCCCCTTTTTCAACCTTGGTCCTTCCTAAGAGTTCAAGCATTCTTCTCATTTATCTTATCATAAAAATATTACAATATATAGAAGAACCTCCAAAGCATTAATTTTTTATATATGGTCTCAATGCTACAATTATTTATATATTTCTATACAAATATAAAACTAATTGATTTTTTAATAAAAAAATAAAATTACTTTGCATAATAATTTAATTTAATTATGCTCACAAAACTAATTGTATATATCAAAATAAAATACAATAAACATGTTAATAAATTAAGTGAATTAATAATTGGTAAATAAAACATAATAATAAAAATATTCCACAAAATAAATAACCCTTAAATTATAAAAAATAACTTAAAAAATGATATACTCTTTATAGTTTGGATAAATGTACGCAAAATCGGTTCTCTTAACATTAAATTTTAAAAGTGAGAATGTAATTTCAAATATTATTGAAAGTATGCCAAGCGTGCTTATTGATTTAGCGTTTACTTAAATGCTAGGAAGCAACGGGGAAGGTGCTTTGTACGCAAACGACTGACCAGAGGCTTATGTGTAAAGAAGGTCACTCTATTTTGATTTCATGCTTTAATTTCCGAAGTTTACTTTTCTGTGACTGATAATTGCAAATTGACAAGCGTCATTGTAAAAGAGCCCACCTCTACAATCCTCGCGCACTTTCTGACCATGCTTCATCTAAATTAACATTGGTTTGTGAGTTGTGATAAGTCCTATGGTAGTTGTGATTTAGAATTTTAATTAAAATGCAGAAAAGGCCTCTATGGAAGTTTAATTCTGTGATCACTATGTATTCAATATAAAATTGAGAATTCCTAATGTTTACTTATATGTTCGAGATGAGAAAGAACAGTTTGGAAGTTTGTAACTTACATATCATCGTGAATATTTAGTTTAAAATAAGAATTAAAGTATATAATTAAATTTCTACTGAGTATATTTTCGTATTAGTGTAAATACTTTATCATTTTTTATATGGCTTAAAACAAATGATTTTTTATTTATCTCAAATTTATATCACTGAAAATATCAATTTATCAAATCAAAATTCATTGTTTCCCTTCTCCAAAATCATATTTCAATTTCCTTTTTTTATACATAGATTTATAATTCTAGATGTTAAAAATATTGATAAGTGGGGAAACTCAAATATGAACTTCGAGGAATACAGGCTCAATATATTAATTTATAAGAATATTAACTGCAACATTAACAGTGTGTAGTTGAAGCTAAAGTAATATAAGATTTCTAGAAGATAAAGTTGAACTCTATGAAGGTCCTACTAGTCTGTGCTAATAATTAGATCATATTTAATTGATCATTTTAACATCCTCTCATTAATTAATTATATCTATTAATTATTTTAAGATATCTCCTCATAATCTAAAATAGATGGATCCCAACTAGAAGTCTTATTAAATATCTATTTACAATATACAAATTCGTCTGAACTAAACTTGATTAACAGCTTCATTTTTCTAACTTTCCCTCATCATAATCACCTTCATATACAAATTCGTCTGAACTAAACTGAAGGATAATTTTGAAGTTATTCCTAAACAATACACTAACAACAAACTCTTCATACAAATGATTTCAGATAAACAGAAAATATCATAATGAAAAAACTAATTTATAATACCCACATTTTCTGATCATCATTCTTCATAATGTTTTTGGAAAAAAATGTTCCATTTTATTGGACTTTAGTAACCCTAAGGGACAGCTAGCACAAAGCAATGCGACAAAACGTCACTTACGGGCATAGTCTGTGATACAAAAATCAACAGGCATAGAGTGAAAGACAAACGAATACAGTACTATGTCCAGAAAAATACACGATACAAATTTCTACTGCCACCCAATGACCCAGTACACTTCTGTTGCACTCATACACGGGAAGAAAATCCGCCTGAAGTTCCTGATGACGACGACGCAAAACTTGCTGGCCGAGAGGGTCGTGGATAATCCGGTGGAATAGGAGGCAATTCATCTGCCCTTTCGAGGATGTTCAGCACTTTTTTCATAGTCGGTCTGTCATTCAGATCAGGATGAGAACAGCACAAACCCACCAACATCAGCCGCTCTATTTGCTCACCATGGGAATTTAAATCAAGTTTGTCATCTGCTGCATCTAATATTCTCTCCTTTCCATGCAAGTGCCAAACCCATTCTACCAATCTGGAATTATGTTCAACTAAGTTCGTGTCCACGGGCTGCTTTCCACAGGCAATTGAAAGGGCGAGTGCTCCAAAGCTGAAAACATCTGATTTTCGACTAAACTTTCCATCCGCAGCGTACTCCGGCGCCACGAACCCAGGTGTACCATATTGCGTACTGCTAGGCCAATGCTCTTCTTCCTCAGATCCAAGCGCTCTCGCCAGACCAAAATCCCCAAGCTTGGCTCTGAAATTGGAACCCAACATCACGTTATGCGGCTTGATGTCCCTGTGCAAAATACTCTGTCGCCGATCCTGATGGAGATAAACCAGAGCAGAGGCTACGTCACAGGCTATCATATATCTTTTATCCCACTCCAGAGGACCATTGGGATGATCCTCAAATATGTATTTGTCGAGACTTCCATTGGGAAGCAATTCGTAGACCAGAAGCCTTTCCTCCTTTCTGTGGCACCATCCCAAAAACTCAACAAGATTACGGTGTGTGAGATTACCGTTCACTTTTACTTCTGACTCGTATACTTTCAGCCGGTCTTGATTGGGATCTTGATTCATTCTTTTCACAGCCACAGCTTGATTTGTGCCAGGAAGAGTGCCTCTGTACACTTTCCCGAAACCCCCAACTCCAATCTCTTCATCCGGACTGAAGTTGTTAGTAGCGGCACGGAGGTCTTGATAAGAAAACTTGCGCGCAGACTGAATAGCCCTCGCAAGCCGTTCGTCCAGCTCATCATAGCTCTCATCTTCACCACTTTCTAGATCTCTTTCGGCAACTACTTCTATTGATGGGCGCTTCGGTTTCTTCTTGGTCTTCTTTCCCACCCCGCCGCTGGTGCTCCTACGCAACCATCTCACAAGTAAAAAAGCAAGAGTAATAGCAATTAAAACAACAATGGTGATAATAATAAAATTATGATGCTTATTTTTCCTCATTGGGGCAGGCGTTAGGGTTAAGGCGCCCGATAAATCCTTGCATGAGAAATCCCAGGCGTAGACCGTGTGAGTCTCCGTTTCGACCCCAGTAGATGCCGAAATACCAACCTTGACAACAGGGGGAAGAAACTGACTCAGATCTATGTTATACCACAAGACCGGGTTTTCCGGTCTAGATGGAGTAACACCGCTAGGGTTTTGTGAAAGAAACACCTGAACTTGTGCCGCAGGGCCATAGTACTCCACCCATGCATCCCATTTTGATCCGTCGTTGAGAGCAGCGTCTGTGAAAAGATCTCTTACTGAAACAGTTGTCACTGATTTCACGCTGTTGACATCGATTCCCGCATGGTTATCATCGGGATCGAAGTCATCCTTGTATGTGTCGAACTCCACAGCGAGAATCTGATTCGATGAGCTCCCATCTGTTTCAGATCGGAAGAGGCCAAGCCATTCGCCGTGATCAGCTTCGGAGGATTGCAAGTCGGAGGGAGCGAGAAAGAAAGTGAGGCCGTCTCCACTACGATTGACTGTGGCCATGCTGAATTGGAAATATGTAGAAAACGTGGCAAGGGCTTGAGAAGGAATGAAGTTGGAATAAGTTGCCCATCCAAGGCTGGATCGGCTCGTTGTAAGCTGTATTGCCTCGTTAGAAATGAATGCATCTGCTGACACCCGGATATCCGTTTGTGGGGGGAAATTAAAACTAATGGCTCCTGCAACTGAGCCGTAACAGAAAGCAGAGCAAGTAATTAACAAGAAAAGAATTCTGAACATCATCTTAGACATGGGGATTTACCTGCAGCGAAGGACTGTATGAATTAGTACTTTTAGCAGACCATAGGACTACAGAATAACAATTAAGTAGTTTTGTATGAATGAGTACTTTTAGCAGAGAATAGGACTAGAGGACAGCAATAAAGAAGTTTTGTATGAATGAGTATAATTTTTAACAGACCATAGGGTTACAGGATAGCAGTAAGGTGGTTTTGTGTATACATACCTTGCTAGAGATGCTGAAATTATGTCTGAGAGATCTCCATTTTCTGCAATAAATTTTGATAAGAGTTTTCTTCTTTCGCTATAACGAAAACTCATAATAATTTAGTGATAAAAATTATGCTGCTTCAAAATGCAAAATGTGCATGTGAACAAAAGTAACTCAATGATACATGCACTGAAAAAATGGTAAAAGTTGCTGCTATTGTTTATTGATAAAAACGTTTGTTACTTTTACTATAAAGATGACAAATTAATGATAAAAATTAGCTGTTTCAAAATCCAAATTATTCATGTAAACAAAAGTATTTTAATGAAAAGCTGCTCCTATTGTCTATTGATGTAAGTGTGCTAATTTTTCTAATATGAATAATGTTACATCCAAGAACAATTTAAACACTAATATAGACTATCATATCTATTAAAATTGTTTTTATTTCATTAATCAAAATTTATGTTCATAGAGCCTTTTAGTCAAGAATGCTTGAGCACACAACTACCATTCAAAATTCTCTACAATAATTTTTTTGAATCTTTTGAAATAGCTACCTAGCATCCCAACAAATGTTAACCATGAAATAATTTGGTCGGTAGAGAGAGAAAAGTAGAAATCAAATAATTAAATAGAGCCGTAATACAATAGAATTCCACTATGGTAGGAAGAAAACTTTGACCGTGTACCCTATTTAACAGCGAAACAGGAAAAATCACACTCGGACAGCGCTTTCTTTTTGATGTGCACTACAATTCATTATTTAAAGATATTAAAAAATACCCTTTTGCATCATGGATGACAGTGAAGGAAAATATCAGCAATTCTTTCCGCAACAGATTCTTATCTAAGTACTCTGAAAAATTCCTGAATATTTGGAAAAATGGCTTATGGAACCAGGCCTCGAATTTGACGGTCACCTCTATCTGACCTATGAATTTTTTGTAACGGTTTGGTCGTTTTAATGTCTGTTATTTTGCGTTTCAAAAAAAAAAAAAAATGTTATTTAAATAACAGTTTGGTCATTTTAATGTCTTTTATTTTGCATTTAAAAAAAAATATTGATGTTACTTTTTAAATTTAAGAAATATTTAATAAATTATTTTAAATTTAAATATTTTATCAATATAATTAATAAATAGATATTAAACATAATAAATATATATACAATAATGTAAAATTAAAAAATAAATATAAATTAATAATATATGAAAAAGTATCAAATTAATTGAATAAGTTGCTAAATTCATATGTTTTATTTAGAAAAGATTCTAAATCAATAATAATATACAATAAATAAGAAATATTTGTTATAAAAGTAATATAAAACTAGAAAATAATTATAAATTAGCAATATATATAAAAATCTTAAATTAACTAAGAAAGTTTGTCTATTTAAAAGAATTATAGCTTAGTATAATATATAATAAATAATATAAAAACATATATTACATACTAATATTGTAAATTAGTAAAGTAAATTTTTAAAATTTATATCTTTTTTATAATCAAAATAGAAACACGGCCAAAAGTTCATCAATTTTCTCAATGTCTTTTGCTTTCCAGATAAGTGGGGAGGGAGAGAAACTTTATGTTGATCAAATTGTGGACAAATATACGGATGAGCTTTTTACAAAGTTCAGTCTATTTCATGTCCTCGTGTCTTGGGATAAACTTTTGATTCCATTCAAACTTTAGAGGGGTATTAGGTAAGGTTTGTATAGTTCAATTGTAATATGATTAGACATCTTTGTTAAAAATATAGAGTAGTCCTTCTATTGCTATTGTTCATTTATATACACATATACTAATTGCCTCTTAAACTAAAAATAATCTTTCTTTCTTTTCATTCAATAGTCAATAACAGTGCACACCTCAATCATCCATAGATAAAATAGTAATCTTACCTCTGAAATATTCATTGTACAAATGTTCCAATATAAACAATATAGTGTCATGTGAAGTCTACTTAATGGCTTGGAGTGAAAGTAAAGTAACCTAACATTTTCCTTTAATGTTTTGTTTTTTATATATTTAAAAATAAATTAATCAAAGGGTACCGACAGTACTCTAAGTAGGTCCGACCGGGTTGTTTTTACACAGGTGTGCCCTCACCCGTTAGTTTTAAAAAGCTAGTGGGGAGGCACTATGGCTGAGATACTTATGATGATAAAAGCTATTTGGGAGGCTCTATCCGTCCTTAGATTCCCATAATTTGATTTATGTGGCACTGGCATCCTAATCTAGTTTATTATCGCCAACAAAAATTGATGGCCATTATAGTGGGTCAACCATTTATGGTGGAATATTTGGCTATACTAAAAACTTTGGCATGTTTCTAGTTTTATCAAAAAATAATTTTAGATTTAGTAAAACTTTAAAATTAGTAAACAATTTTTTTTTCTGATTAGTATAATTATAATTGATTGTGTTAAAGATTTTATAATATTTTAATAAAAATTTTGAGGTGATGTGATGTTTATGTCAATATATCTTTTCAAAATTTGTCACCTCGCTAATATTTATTAAAATGTTAGATGCTAACATTTTAGATTACAAAATCCATTTTTGAAGGAATTATTTTGTTAGATTATTTTTCAATATTTACAATATTGTAAACAATTGTACACACATATGTATGTATATATTTGTAAGAGATGATGCTATTTAGTTCACATTTTAGAAATTTACTTGAGCTCTTTGGTCATAGAGAGTATTTTTTAGGTACATTTTTGTCTAACCGCATATTTTTTATATTTTATAGTAGATCTTTTGATTTATACTCATTAAAATATGAATAAATATTTTGAACATGATACCCATATTTTTACAATTATAATGTATTGAAATCAAATAGTAGCTTAAATTTATAGCAAGTAAAAATTGTAATAGTATTAAATTTAATTTTTTCAATTATATTTTTTTGAAGATGATTATTTGATTAAGTAGTTTGGGTGGATGTGATAGTAAGGTGAGGGGTATGATTCTAGATGTCTTCCTTTTCCTTTAAGCTTTTTTAATACCCCTCCCATAGTCTTATTATATATATATGAAGTATATATATATAAATATAAATATATATGTAAATTTATCTTATTATTTTCCTTTATATATATATATATAAACAAACAAACAAAAGAGAATTATTTTTTTGGTGTGTCAATCACCACTTCCCTCACACCCCTCCCCACGCTCCATGAGGGAGGAACGCAGGGCCCGCATGACATGTGAAACCTATGGGGTTCCCAAGGGAACCGCAACGGTCCGTAAGCCATGTGGCCTGCGGTACCCTATTAGGGAGAGGTAGGGCGCAGGGGAGCCGCCAAGCTATGAGCTCAAGTGGGTTACCACTTGCACTTTATTTATAATTTTTTATTTAAAAAATACATAATGTAAAATGTTATTAAATTAATTAATTTTTTTAATAAAAGATCTTTTTATTATTTAGTTTATTATTATTATTATTAATATTTAAAAAATATTAAATATAATTAATATTTATTGATATTAATATTTAAAAAAAAATTAAACTAATTTAATTAATAAATATAAAAAAGAAGAGAAATTCTTTGTATTTTGATATGGGGAAAATTTATAAAAGATAAACTGAATATTTTTGAAACAACTAGACATATTTTATAGGAAGGAAATGTATATTAATGGAGATGTTATTTATATTGAGATGACTATTATCCTTTTTTAGTGTGTCAGCATGCATATAGATTTTATTTAATAGTTATATATCAAAGATCTATCTATGGTTTCTTATATGAATATTTTATAGTCGAGTTGGACTTTGGAAATAAATGGAATAGTTTATTCGTCTGGGATTTATGTGATGTTTTTATCTGTCGGTATGTTTGTTGTTTCTTGGATGCTAGATTTATGGGAATTATGTTGGCTTTTAGGGAAATGGTACCAGAAGCTATGAAGTGTTTTTTTTTCTATTCATTTTTTATTGTATGTGGAGAAACTTTGTAACCATTTTGAAGTCTCGATTGGATCATGTATGATTTTGTAATATTTGTAGGCGACCTCAGGTTCCTTATTGTCTTCGATCTTTATTTCATTTGACCTTAAAAGGTGACAACCACTATTATGATCAATTCAGATTTACCTGGTCCTCTTATGTTTTGATGATTAGCTTTATAGATTATCTTTGGAGATAAATGGCATTGATTCTTTGTGTATCGTTGGTTTTGTCATATGAGAAGTTCCATAGATTGTTATTATCTTTGAGATATCCATTATGGGATGGATGATCTATGGTAATGTCTATATTGAGATGGACTATTTGATCCTTGTATAGGATGTGTTGTTCTCAATTATGCTCTATTATTTTACTTTGGTGATTATCAAGGTTTATGATTTATGATAAGATTTTGTTGTTTTGGTTTATCCTTCTCTTTGTTAATTTTATTGGAGCATTAGGGTAGGTTTTTCTTATTGTATAAATGGGAAGTGACTTTTTTTGGAGGTATTAGAGCCCAAAAGTGGCTACCTAGGTATCTTTTACAAGCTACTTAATAAAGAGATAACTTAAATATATTGAGAGTTTAAAATGAATTAATAAGATAATATGTACCTCACCCATTCCTAACTACTTGATTATGGTCTTGACTAGGATCAGAGTGGGAAGATTTTTTCTGCATGTGTGGACTAGATATGGCATAGTTGGCACCTCATTTGTATGAGAGGATTACTGATACCACATAGATTCACTAGGGTATTGAGGTCTAGAGAGACTACTAGGGTAACTATAGAGTTGGCTCATGTGATGAAACTTATCTTTATGCATCTTAGGTTTCCTACGTGTGTTGGTTGTCTCGAGTTGAGTATGTTTTTATCTTTGTAGTTGATGTTGTACCTTTTTGAGATAGAGATATTTCAAGATCCCTTTCCTAGGTGTTGTATTGTGTTGGTTTTTTATGTTTGATATCTGAGTGGGGCCTATTTTTATCTCCTCAACATAGTGGGTGTGGACTTCTTTCCACGTGGTTGGATGGTAAAGTGATTCTTTTACCATTGAGATCCAACGTTCATGACTTTTTGCTTGGATGATTCTCAATGCTACTTATATCTTCTTGTTCATCATTGTTGGAGATGTGCTCTTATCTTTCTTATATTTTGTTCTATTATCATTGTTTTAGTTACTCTGAGATTTCATATTGTACTTTGTACTTGATTATTTCTACATACCCCATGACCTATGCAATGGATGTTGGTTTATTATGTATACCTTGTGGTATCAGTTGTACTATGTTTTCTTTTTATGAGATGATGTACTTTATTTGAATAGTTATTATACTTAATAGATTAGTTTATATTTATGTATTTCTACGTCAAGGAACCTTTGATATTTGTAATCTATAAATTAGATTGTTTATATAAATATGCATTGTCTTTATGTTATATTGTTTCCTCTCTGTTATTCATTATTATTTGTAAACTCTTAAGAAAAAAAAATTCTATAAATTTAGTAGCATGTTTTAGGTTAATTTCTTATGGGTTCACTAGTGTTATTCTATTACCCTCTATAAGAGAACCAATTAACTCTTCTATACCTCTACAAACTTTAATGTCCCAGAACTCTAGATGAAGCCACAAAAGGAGAATCCATGTTGGGTCAAGAACACCAAGATCCCTTTGGGAATCAAAACCTGGTTTCCATTTACAAAGAGATACAACATTCTAGTGATTGCTACCATATGGCCAAGGGCTTCTTGTAAGTAGATAGATTATGTCATCCTTGTTAACAAAGCTAAAGAGAAAGAGTTATTCCTTTAAAATTTTACAAGGATATAGCCCATTTGCTCATTTGATCAATAGAAGGTCAAAATTAGAGGAACTTATTGATCAGAGAAAGCTCCAACTTAATGAAATTTTCCCTTATAATCTTGTTCAAAACATGGATTGTTGTTCTATTGACTTTCCAGACTACCTCATACCCCTTCTCAGAAGTAATGTTACCCATCTTGGGTGGACTTTCACCTAACAACTTGCCAACATTGGAAGAACGCTTCTCACTCTGAAGAAAGAACTTTGCACAAGAGTTGGGATGATCATCAACCAAATTACATGTTCCATCCGGGGAAGAGTTAGCATTAGAAATCAAGAATTCAGACCTTGGATAGATTGCAAGATCAACACCCACATGAAGGAACAAGGATTGGGAAACTCGTATTGCATCTCCCAATACAACGCCCATATGAGCCTGTAAGAAACAATACAACAAAAACATAATACAATAAAAAAGAAACTTATAAATAGATTACAAAATAAGTAAAATCTAATTTCATCTTAAATTATATGTTTAAATTCAATTTTAAGTTTAGTTTAAATTCATTTTATAACTTAAATTCTATTTTCTATAATCATATAAATAGAATTTTAATTTAATTTTCAATAAGAATACTCTTATTACTCCAACCATTCATTAAACTTTATTCAGTGTGTAGAAATTTAATAATAAAAAATAGTTACTTTTTTATTTTTTATCTAAGTAATAATTAATTTGAAATAACATGTCTATATAAAAAATGTTATGTAATGATAAATTATTCCAGCATATAAATGACAATATTTAATTTATAATTATGAGTCAAAACACTATTTTACAATTGACTCCCAAATTAAACTATTTTTGAGACATTTAAAATTATATAAATAAAAGTAATAGTCCATGTGCCCTTAAATTAAGTTTCTCAATAATTAAATTTGAACCAGTAAAAATGACCTAGTTTTGAATATTCTCTTCCATAATTTATGATAGATTTTATTGTTTTCAATTGTGTTTATAATTTTCCTTTTATTTCTTTTATCTTGAAAGTGATATTGTTGACATATTTATATTGGAAGATTATATGCTAGTTTAAGCATTACCTATGGGAGGCTTAGATGAATGTTGAATGATCTTTAACAGTTTATTATATTATATAATGTCTATGTAGAAATAAGATGTAATGAAAAACTATTTTATCATATAAAAGATAATATTGAACATGATTTTATCATTTAAAAAATAATTATTTCTTTTAGCTTATGGTTTTCCTTGATTGCTACTTAAATCTTATGCTTACATATACATCATGATTCAGTCCACTTAGTTATTAACATTAGAATATAGTGGAGGATGAAGCGAATCAATCTAGCAAGACTAATGAGTGTAATTAAATTAAAATTTAGAAAAGGAGTGACATAGATATGGGAAAGGACTCTTTAGTTGAGCATTCTAAATTTACTTTTCAGAATCTTAAGTGGAAATTTCAAATTAAGTCAAGTTTTGTTAGTGTACTAATGTGATATCACATGGTTGATTGTTTGTTAGATCTATAGACATTTTATTTAATCATAAGTAATTATCATCAACTTAGACAACTTTAAACTCATAACAATTAATATAATATTCTAAAAAATATTAGATAATTAACTAATAAATAGAATAACAATTATTGAAATGCTCAACCACTCAATCCTTTCTCCTAAAAGATTAAAAAATCAAAAAGATGCCTTGTACGAAAACCCTCTGATTAGACAAGAACTCTAAATTTTCTTTACAAGTTTTCATTTCCTAACTTCATCTTTTTGTAGTGAGAACTGAAAAGCGATGAGCACCACTGTGAAAGTTATGTGGACTTTGGGAATTCCTTTTGGACGGGTGTAGTCAACATTCTAGTTGGATATACGTTTCAACAGATTATTATTAGTGCGTAAAAGACGTGTTTGGCATAAGTGGACAAAAGCAAAGCGTAAGATAGTGGTGAGCACAAGAGCCCACAGAAATTCATTTGCATGTTTCCTCCCCTTTATTTCAGATTTACACGAGAAGGAATAATATCACTCCATATAAATTTCTCTTTACGTCTTTTTTCCACCTTTAACATTATGGAAACGTTAAAGCGAAATACAGCGCACAAGATACAAAACGCTGTCCAAAAATATCAAACAGTTAGGGACAAGACAAAAGCCCAACCATTAAATTTTCTCAAAAGTCAAGAAGCTCTATTAGGTGGCTTTTGTGTTGTTATGGCTCTTCGTATTGTTAAGATTAGCCATATATAGCGATGGATTTGACATTCTTGGATTATTTGAAGGATATTTCTTTGGATAAATATTATTGTAATGTAGAATGTTTAAAAAGTTATTATTAATAATTATCTTGGTAAAAAACTATTTTTATTTTGCTGATGGTGGGCCTATTGATGGGGTCCAAGATGCTATGGCATTGGAATTCTTTTTTACCTCTTCTCTTTTTATGACCAAAGTTGTTTGTAGTGACTTTTCGTGTATGTACAAGGTTGCAGGATGTCTTTTAATCTACCAAATTTCTTTTTATATAATTAGTTACAACAAATCTATTGAGGTGATCCATGATGCTTTGTTTGTAGGGATTTCTACAAGTAAAAGGTTTAGGGATGCCTTTCAAAACCATTGAGTCTTCCTTGAGTCTAATTCTTCTTTAATTATTTTGTTTAATATCTTTCTAGAATGGATAGGTGTTTCTATTGTCACAAGTTTTCTAGGTGCCTTCTGTTATGTGTAGTCTCCTTCCTTGTCTAAGATTGTCTTTGTTCAAAGTGGTCCCATTTAGTAAAAAGGTGTGGAAAGCCTTTCAAAATCCATCATTAGTTGTCTTTTCCAATGACTGCCATGGTCTTAGTGCATGAAAAATTTCCAATTTGATGGTTTAGGGTTTACTCTTATAGCCCTCTTTTCTTGTTCTAATTATGTGATTTTTATTTGGAACTTGTCTTTAGTAAAGAGTCTTACCTTTCCTAATTTTTGTGGTCCCACAACTTATGAGCTTCTCCTCTTTTTCAGCTTAGTTGGCCGTACGTAGGGGTTGAAACCCTCTCATTATCCCATCAAAACAACATTCACATAATATATAGGAGAACCTTGGAAGCATTATTTCTTTATATATGCTCTTAATGATATAATTCTTTTATATACTTCTATACAAATATAGACACTAATTGATTTTGTAATAATAAATTAAAACTAATTTACATAATAATTTAATTTAATTATGTTGACAAAACTAAATATATATATTGCAATAAAATACAATCAATATGTTAATAAATTAAGTGAATAAATAATTGATAAATAAAACACAATAATACAAATATAAGACAAAATAAAATAACCCTAAAACAATTTTTTTTTTTTTTAAAAAAAAACTTGAAAATTGATAGACATTTTATAACTTGGATAAATGTACGCAATTTCGGTTATGCTGACATTAAATTTTAAGTGTGAGAATATAAATTTCAAATATTATTGAAACTATGCGAAGTGTCTTAATAGATTCTAGTGATTACTTAAATGCTTTAGCTTACACAAACTAGTGAGGGTAGATAAGATTGAAGTAAAGTAGTTAAATATGAAGTGCATGAATGGGCCATATTCTATGTAAGAGACGTGTATGACCAGATCGTCGGTGAAAGAGAATAAAAGCTACTGTTAAAGACAAAGTGTGAATATGGATAAGGTGTGAAGAAATTGGTAGAAAAGATAGGTAGAAGGTCACTCTATTTTCTTTTCATGCTTTAATTTCTGAAGTTTACTTTTCTGTGACTGATAAGAGCCCACCTCTACAATCGTCACTCCCTTTGTGACCGTGCTTGATCTTGTTCCCCACTATGTCCTACATCTGGTTATACTATCACAATCTGTGAGTTGTGATTTATAATTTTAATTAATTAAATACAGAAAAGATCTCTATGGACGTTTAATTTGGTAATCACAATGTATTTTCAATCTAAAATTAATAATTGGAGAATTTATTTATATGGTCTAGATGAAAAAGAACAGTTTGAAAGTTTGTAACTTATATATTATAGTAGATATAGCGTCTGAAATAATAATTGAATATATTTTCATATGTATGCAAATATTTATATCATTGTTTATATCAAATGTATTTTTCAAATATCTCAGATTTATTAGATTGAATATATCAATTTATCAATTTTTCCAAAATCATATTTAAATTTCCTTTTTGATACTTAAATTTATAAGATAAAATATTTTTAATTTCTTTATATATATATATATATATATATATATATATATATATATATATATATATATATATATATATATATATATATATATATATATATATCTATCTATATATGTCAATGGAATACAAAATAATTATGGCATTGTCTAAATACACAAACTTTGAGTTTATGTCTCATTTTAATAGACATGTATTTCCACTAAATTTTTAAAATGTTAAAAGTATTCATTAGAAAAGAAATTCAAATATGAACTTTCAAGAATACAGACTCAATGTATTAATTTATCAAACAATACATCATAAATGATGGTCATAAAGCTAGCTGCAATATTGACAATGGACAATTGAAGATAAGGTAATATAAGGTTCCTAGAAGATAAGGTTGAACTTTATGAGGATTTTTACTAGTCTATCCTTTTAATTGAATCAACATGGAAATGACCATAATCCTAGATATTACGGCTTTACACATAACAATATAGACTCAAGCCATTAGAGCCTAAGGACTAGTAACCCTGCAACAACATAATGAACCAAAAATCTAGAGCACAACAAAAGTAACATCATATTCACATGCCTACAACTACCTCTATACTCTAAAGAGTTATTAACATAATTAGAAAAAAACCTATTACTATGAGATTTTATAACCTTCCAATTAACAAATGAAATAATTTTAGCCCGAAGGCCATGAGTATTAGAAAATAATAGCCAACTCTTCATATTCAAAGTAAAAAACTTCCTAAAAACTATCATCCTAACAATATTAAACTTAAGGCCAATGGCCTTATATATTTATATCTTTACATTGATCCTTCTTTGAGATGATCTCCTAGTCCTTTGAGGGATATTTGAGGATTGCAGACCCTTCCTCAACACCTTTATAATCCTCATCCTCATATTTATGTAATGATTCTTCCTCCTTAGGCTCATACTCAAAGTTAGTTTTAGGAAAAATTTCCTCTTTGATCTTCTTCCCTATAAGTTTCTTTTCAAGCAACCAAGATGATATTATTTCCCTAGAAGTCATCTCTTATTTATTATCTTCATGGATTTGCATTTCCTCATTTTTCTCTTCAACTTCTTCAACATAAAAAAAAAAGAATACTAACTTTTGTTCATTTTCCCATTTTCTTAGTTCTACTTAGGCTCAACTTGCTTGTAGGGCCTTT
>BSBK01013830.1:172500-199593 GCA_027943335.1 Chamaecyparis obtusa | reverse complement strand
CAACTCGGGTCACCAACTAGATCAACTCAGGTCGCAAACTAGATCATCTCGGGTGGCTAGATCAACTCTGCTCGCTAGTCGGTAACTCATACTGCCATAATAAATTAGGTCACTACAACGACTCTGGTCGCTCGGTCGACTAAGGTGACTCAGGTCACTGGGTGGACTTGGTCGACTCGGTCGACTCGATCGACTCGGGTCACCGAGTTGACTCAGGTAGCCAAATCGACTCTGGTCGAGTCAGTCACCTGACCGACCCGGTCGACTCGGGTCGACGCAGTCAACTTGAGTCAACTCAGTTGACTTGGATCACCGGGTCGACTAGGGTGACTTAGGTCGACTCAGCTGACTCGGTTGACTCAGGTCGACTCAAGTCGACTTGGGTTGTCGGATCTACTCGGGCCTCTAGATTGCACGGGTCACTAGATCAACTCAAGTTGCTAGCGAGATCAGCTCAGGTCACCACACAGGTAACCAACTAGATCAACTCGGGTCACTAGATCAGCTTGGGTCACCAGCTAGATCAGCTCTAGTCGCTAGATCACCTGACAAAATCAGGTCACTAACTAGATCAGCCTGGGTCACCAACCATTTCATCTTAGGTCGCCAACTAGATCAGCTTAGGTCGCTAACTAGATCAACTCAGGTCGCCAGATCAGCTCTGGTTGCCAGCCAAAAACTTTGACTGCCATAATAAATTGGGTCACCACAGCGACTCGGGTCACCAGGTCGACTCGGTTGACTCGGGTCACCAGGTCGACTTGGTTGAATCAGGTCACTGGGTCGACTCGGTCGACTCGATGGACTTGGGTCACCAGGTCGACTTGGTTGACTCAGGTCACCGGGTCGACTCAGTCACCTGACTGACTCGGTCGACTCGGGATGACTCAGTTGACTCAGGTCATCGGATCGACTCGAGTCACCAAGTTGACTCGGGTCACCGGGTCGACTTGGGTTGTCAGATCGACTCGGGCCTCTGGATCAGTACGGGTCACTGGATCAACTCAAGTCGCTAGCGAGATCAACTCAGGTCACCACACGGGTCGCCAACTAGATCAACTCACATCGCCAGATCAGCTTGGGTCACCAACCAGATCAACTCTGGTCGCTAGATCACCTGACAAACTTAAGTCACCAGCCAGATTAGCTTAGGTCACCAGCCAGTAACTCTGACTACCATAATAAATTAGGTCACCACAGTGACTCAGGTAACTGGGTTGACTCAGTCGACTCAGGTCGACTCAGTTGACTCAGGTCACCGGGTCGACTCGATCGACTCAGTTGACTCGATTCACCGGGTTGACTTAGGTTACTGGGTTGACACGATCGACTCAGTTGACTCAGGTCATTGGGTGGACTCCGTTGACTTAATCGACTCAGGTCACCGGGTTGACTCAGTCACCTGACTGACTCGGGTCGACTTGGTTGACTCGGGTCACAAGGTCGACTTGGTTGACTCGGGTCATCAGGTCGACTTGGTTGATTCGGGTCATCGGGTCGACTCGGTTGAGTCGGGTCACCAGGTCGACTCAGGTCGACTTGGGTTACCAGATCGACTCAGGCCTCTGGATCAGGATGGGTTACTGGATCAACTCAAGTTGCTAGCAAGATCAACTTAGGTCACCACACGGGTCACCAACTAGATCAACTCTGGTCGCCAGATTAGCTTGGGTCACCAACCAGATCAACTCTGGTCTCCAGATCACCTAACAAAATTAGGTCACTAGCAACTTGGGTCACTGGGTCGACTCAATTGACTCAGGTCACCGGGTGAACTCGGTCGACTCAGTTGACTCGGGTCACCGGGTCGACTCGGTTGACTCGGGTCATTGGGTCGACTCGGTCGAGTCAGGTCACCAGGTCGACTCGATCGAGTCGGGTCATCGGGTCGACTCAGGTCGTCGGGTTGACTCAGGTCAACTCGGTTGACTCAGGTCACCGGGTCGACTCGGTTGACTTGGGTCACCGCATCGACTTGGTTGACTCAGGTCACTGCGTCGACTCGGTTGACTCGGGTCATCGGGTTGACTCGGTTGACTCGGGTCATCGGGTCGACTCGGTTGACTCAGGTCACTGGGTTGACTCAATTGACTCAGGTCACTGGGTCGACTCGGTTGACTCGGGTCACCGAGTCAACTCGAATCGACTTGGGTTGCCGGATCGACTCAGGCCTCTAGATTGGGATGGGTCACTAGATCAACACAAGTCGCTAGTGAGATCAACTCAGGTCACCACACGGGTCACCAACTAGATCAACTCAGGTCACCAAATCAGATTGGGTCACTAGCCAGATCAGCTCTGGTCGCCAGATCACCTCACAAAATTAGGTCGACAGCCAAATCAGCTTAGGTTGCCAACTAGATCAATTCAGGTCACCAGATCAGCTCTAGTCACCAGCCAGTAACTCTGACTGCCATAATAAATTAGGTCACCATAGTGACTCAGGTCGCTGGGTCGACTCGATCGACTCGGGTCACCAGGTCAACTCGGTTGACACGGGTCACTGGGTCGACTCGGTCGACTCTGTTGACTCGAGTCACCGGGTTGACTCGGTCGACTCAGGTCACTAGGTCGACTTAGGTCGACTCAGTCACCTGACTGACTCGGTCGACTTGGGTCGACTTGGTTGCCTCGAGTCATCGTGTTAACTCAGTTGACTCAGGTCATCGGGTCAACTCAGTTGACTCCGGTCATTGGGTCAACTCAGTTGACTCAAGTCATCAGGTCAACTTAGTTGACTCAGGTCACTGGGTCGAGTCGGTCGACGCGGTTGACTCAGGTCACCAGGTCGACTTGGGTTGCCGGATCGACTCGGGCCTCTAGATCAAGATGGATCATCGGGTCAACTCAAGTTACTAGCGAGATCAACTCAGGTCACCACATGGGTCGCCAACTAGATCAACTTGGGTCACCAGATTAGCTTGGGTCACCAGCTAGATCAGCTCTGGTCGCCATATCAGCTTATGTCACCAACTAGATCAACTCAGTCGCCAGCCAATAACTTTGACTGCCATAATAAATTGGGTCACCATAGTGACTCGGGTCGCTAGGTCAACTTGGTTGACTCAGGTCATAGGGTCGACTCGGTTGACTCAGTTGACTCAGGTCATTGGGTCGACTCAGTTGACTCATGTCACTGGGTCGACTCGAGTCACCAGGTCGACTCGGTTGACTCAGGTCACTAGGTCGACTCGGGTCAACTCAGTCACCTTACTAACTTAGGTAGACTTGGTTGACTTGGGTCACCAGGTCAACTTAGGTCATCAGGTCAACACGGTTGACTCAGGTCACTAGGTCAACTCTGTCGACTCAGGTCACCAAGTCAGCTGGGTCGACTTAGTCAACTCTGGTCACCGGGTCGACTCAGTTGATTCGAGTCACCGGGTCACTGGGTCGACTCGGTTGGCTCGGGTCATCGAGTTGACCAGGTTGACTCGGGTCACTGGGTCGACTCGGTGGACTCGAGCGACTCGATTGACTCAGGTCGAGTTGGGTTGCCGGCTCGACTCGGGCCTCTGGATCGGGATGGGTCACTGGATCAACTCAAGTCGCTAGCGAGATCAACTCAGGTCACCACACGGATCACCAACTAGATT
The DNA here is from genome assembly GCA_027943335.1 of Chamaecyparis obtusa. NCBI lineage: Eukaryota > Viridiplantae > Streptophyta > Pinopsida > Cupressales > Cupressaceae > Chamaecyparis > Chamaecyparis obtusa. The sequence goes on along the minus strand of BSBK01013830.1, from coordinate 195,997 downwards.
TACTCAGGTCGCCATATCAGCTTGGGTCACCCAACCAGATCAGCTCTTGTCACAGATCACCTGACAAAATTAGTTCACCAACCAGATCAGGTTAGGTCACCAATTAGATCAACTCAGGTCGCTAGATTAGCTCTGGTCGCCAGTGAGTAACTCCGACTGCCATAATAAATTGGGTCACCACAAAAAACCCTGGTCGCTGGGTCGACTCAGTCAACTCAGTCAACTTGATCAACTCGGGTCACCGGGTCAACTCGGGTCATCGGGTCAACTCGGGTCACTGGGTCGACTCGGTCGACGTGGGTCACCGAGTCGACTTGGGTTGCCGAATCAACTTAGGCCTCGAGTCGACTTGGGTTGACACGGGTCGACCTAGTCGACTCAGGTCACTAGGTTGACTCAATTGATTCAGGTCACTAGGTCAACTCAGTCGACTCTGGTTTACTCGGGTCGACTCGGTCACCTGACCGACTCGGGACACCACGTCGACTCAGTCGACTCGGTTGACTCGGGTCATCGAGTCGACTCGGTTGACTCGGGTCATCGAGTCGACTCGGTTGACTCAGGTCACTCGGTCAACTCGATAGACTCGGGTCACCGAGTCGACTTGGGTTGCCGGATTGACTCAGGCCTCTGGATCAGGACGGGTCACTGGATCAACTCAAATCGCTAGCAAGATCAACTCAGGTCACCACACGGGTCGCCAACTAGATCAACTTGAGTCACCAAATCAACTTGGGTCACCAGCCAGATCAGCTCTGGTCTCTAGATGACCTGACAAAATTAGGTCACTAGCCAGATCAGCTTAGGTCACCCACTAGATCAATTCAGGTTGCCAGCTCAGCTCTGGTCGCCAGCTAGTAACTTTAACTGCCATAATAAATTAGGTCACCACAGCGACTTGGGTCACTGGGTCGACTCAGTTGACTCGGGTCATCGGGTCAACTCGGTCGACTCAGTTGACTTGGGTCACCAGGTCGACTCGGTTGACTCGAGTCATTGGGGTCGACTCAGTTGACTCGGGTCACTGGGTCGACTCAATTGAGTCAGGTCACTGGGTCGACTCGGTCAACTTAGGTCATCGGGTCGACTCAGTCACCTAACCGACTCGGTCGACTCAGGTCGACTCGGATCACCGGGTTGAATCGATCGACTTGGTTGACTCGGGTCACCGCGTCAACTCAGTTGACTCGGGTCGACTCGGTTGACTCAGGTCACTGGGTTGACTCAGTTGACTCAGGTCACCGGGTCGACTCGATTGACTCAGGTCACCGGGTCGACTCGGGTCACCGGGTCAACTCGGTTGACTCGGATGATCGAGTCGACTCGGTCGACTCGGATCGACTTGGGTTGTTGGATCAACTCAAGCCTCTAGATCAGGATGGGTCACTAGATCAACACAAGTCGCTAGCGAGATCAACTCAGGTCACCACACAGGTCGCCAACTAGATCAACTCGAGTCGCCAGATCAGATTGGGTCACCAGCCAGATCAGCTCTGGTTGCTAGATCACCTCACAAAATTAGGTCGACAGCCAAATTAGCTCTGGTCACTAGATCACCTCACAAAATTAGGTCGACAACCAGATCAGCTTAGGTTGCCAACTAGATCAATTCAGGTCGCTAGATCAACTCTGGTCGCTAGCCAATAACTTTGACTGCCATAATAAATTGGGTCACCACAGCGACTCGGGTCGCTGGGTCGACTCGGTCGAGTCGGGTCACTGGGTCGACTTGGTTGACTTAGGTCACTAGGTCAACTCGGTCGACTCAGTTGACTCAGGTCACCGGGTTGACTCGGTTGACTCAAGTCACCGGGTCGACTTAGGTCGACTCGGTTGACTTGGGTCACCAGGTCGACTCAATTGACTCAGGTCATCGGGTCAACTCAGTTGACTCAGGTCATCGAGTCGACTCGATCGACTCGGGTCACTAGGTTGACTCGGTCGACGCGGTTGACTCAAGTCACCGGGTTGACTTGGGTTGCCGGATCGACTTAGGCCTCTAAATCGGGATGAGTCACTTGGTCAACTCAAGTCGCTAGCGAGATCAACTCAGGTCACCACACGGGTCGCCAACTAGATCAACTCAGGTCACCACACGGGTCGCCAACTAGATCAACTCAGGTCGCCAGATCAGCTTGGGTCACCAGCTAGATCAGCTCTGGTCACCAGATCACCTAACAAAATTAGGTCACCAGCCAGATCAGCTTATGTCACCAACTAGATCAACTCGGGTCGCCAGCCAGTAACTTCGACTGCCATAATAAATTGGGTCACCACAGTGACTCAGGTCGCTGGGTCGACTCGGTTGACTCAGGTCACAGGGTCGACTCGGTTGACTCAAGTCATCGGTCGACTCGGTTGACTCATGTCACTGGGTCAACTCAGGTCACCGGGTCGACTTAGTTGACTTAGGTCACCAGGTCGACTCAGTTGACTCAGGTCACCGAGTCGACTCGGGTCGACTCAGTCACCTTACTGACTTAGGTCAACTTGGTTGACTCAGGTCACCATGTCAACTCAGGTCATTGGGTTGACACGGTTGACTCGGGTCACTGGGTTAACTCTATCGACTCGGTTGACTCGGGTCACCGAGTCGACTCAGTCGACTCTGGTCACCGGGTCGACTTGGTTGATTCGGGTCACCGGGTCACTGGTCGACTCGGTTGGCTCGGGTCATCGGGTCGACTCAGGTCACTGGGTCGACTCGGTTGACTCAGGTCGACTGGGTCGACTTAGTCAACTCTAGTCACCGGGTCGACTCGGTTGATTCGGGTTCACCGGGTCACTAGGTCGACTCGGTTGGCTCGGGTCATCGGGTCGACTCAGGTCACTGGGTCGACTCGGTTGACTCAGGTCGACTGGGTCGACTTAGTCGACTCTGGTCACCGGGTCGACTCGGTTGATTCAGGTCACCGGGTCACCGAGTCGACTCGGTTGGCTCAGGTCATCAGGTCGACTCGGTTGACTCGGGTTGCTAGCTCGACTTGGGTTGCTGGCTCGACTCGAGCCTCTAGATCGAGACGGGTCATTGGATCAACTCAAGTCGCTAGCGAGATCAACTCAGGTCACCACATGGGTCGGCAACTAGATTTACTCGAGTCACCATATCAGCTTGGGTCACCAACCAGATCAGCTCTTATCGCCAGATCACCTGACAAAATTAGTTCACCAGCCAGATCAGGTTAGGTCGCTAACTAGATCAACTCGGGGTGCTAGATCAGCTCTAGTCGCCAGTGAGTAACTCTGACTACCATAATAAATTAGGCCACCATAAAAACCCCGGTCGCTGGGTCGACTTGGTTGACTCAGGTCACCGGGTCGACTCAGTTGACTCGGGTCATTGGGTCGACTCGGTCAACTCGGGTCACCGGGTCGACTCGGGTCATCGGGTCACTGGGTCGACTCGGGTCACCGAGTCGACTTGGGTTGCTGGATTGACTCAAGCCTCGAGTCGACTTGGGTTGACACGGGTCGACCTAGTCAACTCAGGTCACCGGGTCGACTCAATTGATTCAGGTCACTAGGTTGACTCAGTCGACTCTGGTTGACTCGGGTCGACTTAGTCACCTGACCGACTCAGTTGACTCGGGTCACCACGTTGACTCGGTCGACTCGGTTGACTCAGGTCGACTCAGTTGACTCGGGTCATCGGGTCGACTCAGTTGACTCAGGTCACTCGGTCGATTCGGTTGACTCGGGTCACTTGGTCAACTCGGGTCGACTTAATCACCTGACTGACTTAGGTCGACTTAGTTGACTCGGGTCACCAGGTCGACTCAGTTGACTCAGGTCACTGGGTCAACTCTGTCGACTCAGGTCACCAGGTCGACTGGGTCAACTCAGTCGACTCAGGTCACCGGGTCGACTCAGTCACTTGACCGGACTCGGTTGATTCGGGTCACTGGGTCGACTCGGTTGACTCAAGTCACTGGGTCGACTCGATTGGACTCGGGTCGACTCGAGTGACTCGGGTCACCGGGTCAACTCGGGTTGACTCGGGCCTCTAGATCAGAGGGGTCATTGGATCAACTCAAGTTTCTAGCGAGATCAACTCAAGTCACCACACGGGTCCCAACTAGATTTACTCAGGTCACCATATCAGCTTGGGTCACCAGCCAAATCAACTCTTGTCGCCAAATCACCTGACAAAATTAGTTCGCCAGCTAGATCAGGTTAGGTCGCCAACTAGATCAACTCGGGTTGCTAGATCAGCTCTGGTCGCCAATGAGTAACTCCAACTGCCATAATAAATTAGGTCACCACAGAAACCCCAGTCGCTGGGTCGACTCGGGTCGACTCGATTGACTCGGGTCATTGGGTCGACTCGGTCAACTCGGGTCACCGGGTCGACTCGGTTGACTCAGGTCATCAGGTCGACTTGGGTCACTGGGTCGACTCGGGTCACCGAGTCGACTTGGGTTGCTGGATCGACTCAGGCCTCAAGTTGACTTGGGTTGACACGGGTCGACCTAGTCTACTAAGGTCTCCTGGTCGACTCGGGTCGACTCAATCGATTCAGGTCACTGGGTCGACTCAATCACCTGACTGACTCGGTCATCTCAGGTCACCATGTCGACTCGATTGACTCTTGTCATCGGGTTGACTCAGTTGACTCAGGTCACTGGGTCAACCGATTGACTCAGGTCACTGGGTCGACTCGTCCACCACACGGGTCACCAACTAGATCAAGTTAGGTAGCTAGCGAGATCAACTCAGGTCACCACACTGGTCCCCAACTAGATCAACTCGGATCGCCAGATCAGCTTGGGTCACCAGCCAGATCAGCTGTGGTCGCCAGATCAGCTTGGGTCACCACATTGACTCAGGTCGCCACATTACTTGGCCAACTCGGGTCACCAGCCAGATCAACTCAGGTGACTCGGTTGACTCAGGTTATCGGGTCGACTCGGGTCGACTTGGGTTGCCAGATCAACTCGGGCCTCGAGTCGACTTGGGTTGACTTGGGTCACCAGGTCGATGCGGGTTGTCAGGTCAACACGAGTCACCGGTTCGACATGGGTCGCCAGTTTGACACGGGGTCACTGGGTCGACACGGGTCACTGGGTCGACGCGAGTCACTGGGTCGACGCGGGTCACTAGGTCGACGCAGGTCGCTGGGTTGACTCGGGTCGTCAAGTTGACTCGGGTCGCCGGGTCAACTCAGGTTATTGGATCGACTCGGGTCTCTAGATCAGGACAGGTCACTTGATCAACTCGGGTCACCACATGAGTCACCAATTAGATCAACTCAGGTCACCAGATCAGCTTGGGTCACTAGCCAAATCTGCTCTGGTCGCCAAATCACCTAACCGACTCGGGTCGCCAGCCAGATCAGCTTGGGTCACCACATCACCTGGCCAACTCGGTTCGCCAGATCAACTCAGGACACGACATCGACTCAGGTAGTTAGCTAGATCATCTCAGATCACCAGATCGCCCGATGAACTCAGGTCGGGTGGGGTCTCTAGATCGAGTCGAGTCACCAGATTCAAGTCGGGTCCCGAGCCAGATCAACTCAGGTCACCACATCGACTCGGGTCACCAGCCAGATTAGGTCAGGTCACTAGATAGCCTGACCTACTTAGATCTCCAGTGAGTCTGTCCACTTTTTGAATGATTGACCCATACTCTCTTCAAGTATTATCATAGTCAAGTCTCCGCTTCTAGCTCGACAATAAGAAGGGCGTGACTCCATGTATGGCCTGAGTGATTTTTTTTTAACTCTGGTTTTTTCATTCTTTTTGTCGTAGGGAGCCTCCTTTGTCTATTTTTTTTACAACTTTTGACCTCGCTCACGATCAAGCTAGGCCAACTCATTTAAACTTGGATCGCATAAATCTAATATGCACAATAGTAAATGTTGATGAGTATGCAAACACATCAATGAAGTCATCTCAGTATGTCAAGTCCCCAACTTAGATCACTCGAGTCGCATAAGTAACTCAGATAGCCATAATAAATTAGGTCACCATAGTGACTCGGGTCACTAGGTCGACTCAGGTCACGGGGTCGACTCGGGTCATCAAGTCAACTCAGGTTGCTGGGTTGACATAGCCGAATCGACTCAGGTCTTTGGATCGGGACGGGTCACTTGATCAACTCGTGTCGCTAGCCAAATCAACTTAGGTCATCACATGGGTCGCCAACTAGATCAACTCGGGTCGCTAGATCAGCTCTGGTCACCAGATCACCTGACCAACTTAGGTCGCCAACCAAATCAGCCTTGATCGCCACATTGACTCAGGTTGCCACATCACCTAGCCAACTTGGGTCGCCAGCCAGATCAACTCGAGTTGCCAGATCGACTCGGGACACCACATCGACTCAGGTAGTCAGCTAGATCATCTTGGATCCCTAGATCGCTCGATGAACTCAACTCAGGTGGGGTCTCTAGATCAAGTCGGGTCACCAGATCAAGTCGGGTCCCTGAGCTAGATCAACTTAGGTCACCACATCGACTTAGGTCACCAGCCAGATCAGGTCCCTAGCCAGATCAACTCAGGTCACCACATCCAATATGCACAATAGTAATGCTGATGAGTATGCAAACTCATCAATGAAGTCATCTCAGTATGCCAAGTTGTCAAGTCCTCCAACTTAGATCAGTCGAGTCGCATAAGTAACTCCAACTACCATAATAAACTTAGATCACTCAGGTCGTTAGGTCGACTCGGTTGCCGGCTTGACTCGGGTCTCTAGATCGCGATAGGTCGCTGGATCAACTCGGGTTGCTAGCTAGATTAACTCAAGTCACCACATCGACTTGGGTCATCACCTAGATCAGCTCAGGTTGCCACATCACCTAACCAACTCAGGTCAGGTCGGGTCACCAGATTAATTCGGGTCACCAGCCAGATCAACTTAGGTTGCCACATCAACTCGAGTATCCAGATAGATCAGCTCGGGTCCCAAATCACCTAACTAACTTAGGTCAGGTTGGGTTAGGTCTCCTGATCAGGTCGGGTCACCGGATCAACTCAGGTCGCTAATTAGATCAACTCGGGTCACTAACATGATCAACTCGGGTCAACACATCAGCTTATGTTGTTAACACATTCCAATATGCCAAGCTGTCTAGTTTGCTAGCTCGGATCACTCGAGTCGCATAAGTAACTCGTATTGCCAAAACAACTTGGGTCACCTAATTAACTCGAGTCATCAGATCGACTCGGGTCGCCAGATCGACTCGGGTCACCGGATCGACTCGAGTCCTCGAATCGACTCGGGTCACCGTATTGACGCAGGTCACCGGATCGACTCAGGTCTCCAGATCAGGATGGGTCGTCCGATCGACTCGGTTCATCGGATCGATTCGGGTATCCAGATAGATCAAATCAGGTCACCAAATCACCTGACTAACTTAGGTTAGGTCGGGTTCTCTGGATCGAGTCGGGTCACCAGATCAAATTGGGTCTCCAGCCAGATCAACTCGGGTCAACACATCGACTCGAGTCACCAACCAGATCAACTTGGGTCGCCAGACCAACTCAGGTCAGGTCGGGTAAGGTCTCCAGATTGGGTCAAGTCGCGGGATCATTTCAGCTCGCCAGCCAGATCAACTCGAGTTGCTACATCGACTCGACTCGACTCGCCAACCAGATCAGCTCAGGTCATTAGATCACCTGACCAACCTCGAGTCAGGTCGACGGATGAAGTCAGATCGCCAGATCAACTCAGGTCGCCAGCCAGATCAACTCAGATCATCACATCGACTTAGGTCGCCAGCCAAATCAGCTCGGGTCACCAAATCAACTCGGGTCACCAGCCAGATCAACTCGGGTTAACAAATATGAGTTTTGACCCCACTCGCAAGCGAGCTAGGCTAACTCATTCAAACATGGATCGCCTCAATCTAATATGCATAATAGTAATACTAACGAGTATGCAAACTCATCAATGAAGTCAACTAAGTATGCCAGCCTGATCAAACTCAGGTCAACAAATTGACTCGGGTCACCAACCAGATCAACTCGGGTCACCAGATTGCCAAGGCCAAGTTGGGTCGGGTCGGGTTGGGTCAGGTCTCTAGATCGGGTTGGGTCAGTTCTCTAGATCGGGTCGGGTTGCCAGATCAATTCTTGTCGCCAACCAGATCAACTCAGGTCGCCACATCGACTCGGGTCGTCAGCCAGATCAGCTCGGGTCACCACATCACCTAACCAACTCGGGTTAGGTCGGGGTCACCCGATCAATTTGGGTCACTAAGTTTGGGTGTGACTCCATGAATGGCACGAGTGGTTTTCTTTTTCAACTCTAGTTTTTTCATTCTTTTCATTGTACGAAGCCTCCTTTGTCTATTTTTTAGGACTTTTGACCCCGCCCTGAGGATCGCCAACGAGCTCGACCGGATCCTGTCCGAGATCTTGCTCGTGAGCGAGCTCACCGGGATCCCGTCGCCAACGAGCTAGGCGTGACTCCATGGATGGCTCTAGTGATTTAAGTTTTTTATAACTTGAAAATTTTGTTCTTTTCCTTGTATAGAGCCTCCTTTATCCATTTTTTCCTACGAGTTTCGACCCCGCCAGCGACCTTGTTAAGTTCTCATCGCAGGTCTTGCCCTACTACCACGAAAGCCTCCCAGCGGTTTATATGAAATGACCCCGGGTCATTTCAACACTGCGTCTAACAATAACTAGTCAGACTGCATCAAATGATGTCCACCTCGATCCATGCCAACTCATTCAAACTTGGATCACCTCAATCTAATATGCACAATAGTAATGCTGACAAGTATGCCAACCTCATCAATGAAGTCGCCTTAGCATGCCAAGCTGTCAAGTCCCCCCAACTTGAATTACTCCAGTCGCATAAGTAATTCGGATCATTGGATCGACTCGCATCGCCGAGTCAACTCGGGTTTCTGGATCGACTCGAGTCCCCAAAACAACTTGGGTTGCCAGTCGGATCAACTCGGGTCACCATCCAGATCAACTCAGGTCGCAAGATCACCTGACTAACTTAGATTGACGAAGTTGCCTAGCCAACTTGGATCGCTAGACTTGCCAGATCGACTCGAATCACTGGAGTCGTCAGATCGACTCAGATCTCTATTTCAAGTCGGCCCTATTGCCACGAAGGCATCCCAATGATAACCAGTCAGATCGCAAGTTAAATCACATCAAATGATGTTCACCACGATCTGTGCTAACTCATTCAATCTTGGATCACCTCGATCCAATATGCCAAGCTGTCAAGTCCACCAGCTCAGATCACTCGAGTTGCATAAGTAACTCAGATCGCCAGAACAACTCGGGTCACCAGATCGACACAGGTCGTCAAATCCACTCGGGTTGCCGAATCAACTCGAGTCGTCGGATCGACTCGGGTCTCCGATTAGGACGGGTTGTCAGATCGACTCGGGCCGCCAGCCAAAATCTACTCGGGTCCCTACATCGACTCAGGTATCCATATAGATCATATTGGGTCGCCAAATCACCTGACTAACTAAAGGTTAGGTCAAGTTTGGTCGGGTCAGGTCTCCGGATTGGGTCGGGTCACCGGATCAACTTGGGTCAACATATCGACTCGAGTCGCCAACCAGAACAACTCGGGTCACCAGATTGCCAGACCAACTCGGGTTGGGTCGGGTCAGGTCTTCAGATCGGGTCAGGTCACGGGATCATTTTGGGTCGCCAGCCAGATCAACTCGGGTCGCCACATCAACCTCGACTCACCAACCAGGTCAGGTCGGGTCACCAGATCACCTGACCAACTCGGTCAGGTCGACGGATGAAGTCGGATCGCTGGATCAACTCAGGTCGCTAGCCAGATCAACTTGGGTCACCACACCAACTCAGGCCGCCAGCCAAATCAGCTCAGGTCGCGAGATCAACTCAGGTCAACAAATGTGACTTTTGACCCCACTCACAAGTGAGCTAGGCTAACTCATTCCAAGTCTCTCATGGAAAAGTCCATGACTTCCCATTCCTATACCTATGCTGACGAGTATGCCAACTCATCAATGAATTCGGCTCAGCATGCCAAGTTGTCAAGTCCCCCAACTTGAATTACTCCAGTCACATAAGTAATTTAGATCACCAGAACAACTCGGGTCACCGGATCGACTCAATTCGCCGGATTGACTTGGATCACCGGATCACTAGAGTCGGCAAAGTAACCCAGATCTCTAGGGTCATAACGGGATAGGTATTGTTTACCGGATGTAACGACCTCTGAGATGAGCCCAACTCGTCAATCGGGAGCCAGCTCGCCAATCTGATTGAGCTAGCCGATCTGAGCCAACTCACCGATTTGAGCTAGCAAGACACCTCTCAAGAATTGAGTTTGAGAACTTCTCCACTAATGAGTTGTCCTCAAGATGTGAACTTGCATCCAGATTAGGACTTGTGGCTTGCACGAGCCAATGTCATGAAGACCTCCTACGTACATGCAACCAATGCATCTCATAGTCCAACATAGTTCTGAACTAGCTCATTACGCCACCATCTCGCACATGTTCCAAGTCTCCCATGGAAAAGTCCCCAACTTCCCATTCCAATACCTAGTTGATTTCACCTCGGATCGAGTCCCCAACAAGATCCAATGCCACTCTGCACAAAGCAGTCCATGCTACTTCATGCAGCTCGAATGACACCTCGACTTGACTCTAAACCTTACCCAGGCCAAAACTATTAACAACTTGTCGCACAACCCCATGAATGCTCCTCGAATCAAGTCCCTGACATGACCCTACTCCTGAGTGCACCAAACAACTCCTTTGTTACACCTCGGATCGAGTCCCTTACATGTCAGTTCAAGTCAGTCGACGTGTTAGCTCTATTTCTAGTATGAGGTGATCTTGTCACATCAACACTACACCCATCCATTGTAAGTTAGCCATACCACCACAAAGTCATCCAACAGTCATTATGAAATGACCCCTATCACATCAAGCTGTGTTGGTTTGTTTCAAGTCGGCCCTATTGCCACGAAGGCATCCCAATGGTAACTAGTCAAATCGCATCAAATGATGTTCACCTCGATCTATGCCAATGCTGCCTATGATTGATTTGCTAGCTCTCTACGGATATTTTTGGATATGCCATTTGATACCTGAATGCTATGCATGGGTTCGTGCATAGACGATTCGAGCTGAGCTTAAGGATGTTGAGTTCTCAAGTGAATATGAATAGGCGAGTTGTTCTATGGAGTAGAACTCAGGAATGCATGATGGATTGAGCTCATCTCGCGGATCCGAGCCAGCTCGTTGATCCGATCCAGCTTGTCGATCTGAGCCAGCTCGACGATCCGAGCCAGCTCGTCAAGTTGAGCCTTTTACGAGATTTAAATTTTTTGCGACCTATCGACGTCGGCAAGCATTTGTATGGGGGAGAAAGACTCGGACTAATAACTTATCCTCGTAGGGGAGGTGTTGTTGGTGGATGTGAGGATTTTTGAGATGAGACCCAAGCTGGAACAAATTCTAGTGCGCATTGTGATTAGAGCTAAGCTAAAGGATATTGAGTTCTCAAAGGAATACAAATAGGCAAGTTGTTTTATGGAGTAGAACACGGGAATGCATGATGGATCCGATCCGATTTGAGCCGAGCCGGCTCGGCGATCCGAGCCAGCCAGCTTGGAAAACCGAGCCGGCTCGCTCGGCAAACCGTGCCAGCTCGCCGATTCGAGTCAGCTCGCTCGGTGATCCGAGCCAGCTCGCTTGGCGATCCGAGCCTTTTACGAGATTTTAAGTTTTTGTGACTTATCGGCGTCGGCAAGCATTTCTACGTGGGAGCAAGACTCGGACTAATAACTTATATAGGGGAGGTGTTGTTGGTGGATGTAAGGATCTTTGAGATGAGACTCGAGATGGAATGGATTCTAGTGCCCATTGTGATTCGAGCTGAGCTAAAGGATGTTGAGTTCTCAAGTGAATACAAATAGGTGAGTTGTTCTATGGAGTAGAACACGGGAATGCATGATGGATTGAGCTCAGCTCGTCGATCCGAGCCAGCTCACGGATTCGAGCTAGCTTGTCGAGCTGAGTCTTTTACGAGATTTAAAGTTTTCGTGACCTATCCGTGTCGGCGAGCATTTCTACGGGGGAGCAAGACTTGGACTAATAACTTATATAGGGGAGGTGGTGTTGGTGGATGGAAGGATCTTTGAGATGAGACCCGAGCTGGAACGGATTCTAGTGCGCGTTGTGATTCGAGTTGAGCTAAAGGATGTTGAATTCTCAAGTGATTACAAATAGGCGAGTTATTCCATGGAGTAGAACACGGGAATGCATGATGGATTGAGCTCACTCGCGTCACAGCTCGGCGATCCGAGCCAGCTCGGCGATCCGAGCCAGCTCGGCGATCCGAGCCAGCTCGGCGATCCGAGCCAGCTCGGCGATCCGAGCCAGCTCGGCGATCCGAGCCAGCCCGTCGAGCTGAGTCTTTTACAAGATTTAAATTTTTTGTGACCTTTCGGCGTTGGCGAGCATTTCTACGGGGGAGTAAGACTCGGACTAATAACTTATATAGGGGAGGTGTTGTTGGTGAATGTAAGGATCACTGAGATGAGACCCGAGCTGGAACGGATTCTAGTGCGCGTTATGATTCGAGCTGAGCTAAAGGATGTTCAGTTCTCAAGTGAATACAAAGAGGTGACTCATTCTATGGAGTAGAACATGGGAATGCATGATGGAATGAGCTCAGATCGCCGATCCGAGCTAGCTCGTCGATCCGAGCCACGGGTATGTACGATCCGAGCCAGCCCGTCGAGCTGAGTCATTTATGAGATTTAAATTTTTTGTGACCTTTCGGCGTTGGCGAGCATTTCTACGGGGGAGCAAGACTCGGACTAATAACTTATATAGGGGAGGTGTTGTTGGTGAATGTAAGAATCATTGAGATGAGATCCGAGCTGGAACGGATTCTAGTACGCGTTGTGATTCGAGCTGAGCTAAAGGATGTTCAGTTCTCAAGTGAATACAAAGAGGTGAGTCATTCTATGGAGTAGAACATGGGAATGCATGATGGAATGATCTCAGATCGTCGATCCGAGCTATCTCGTCGATCCGAGCCAGCTCGCTGATCCGAGCCATGGGTATGTAGGTAGTTTTCATGAGATCGGCTCGCCCGGCCCACAAGTCAAACATCGATTCTCTTATTAAGGGTGAGCCCTTGTCTAGCGTTTGGGTCGCTCGGTACAAGCTGTTCGATTTGTAATGTGTGCAAAGCTTTTGGGTTGATATTTGGAAGATTTAAATTTTTTGTGAGCTATTCTCCTCGTTTCACTTGATATTTTTGAAGATTTGAATTATTTGTGAGCTATTCTCCCCGTTTCCCTTGATTTTTTTGGAAGAATTGGAATTTTTGAGAGTTGTTCTCTTCGCCTCAAATTTCTACGGAAGAGCAAGACTTGGACTAATAACTTATATAGGGGAGGTGTTGTTGGTGAATGAAAGGATCTTTGAGATGAGACCCGAGCTGGAACGGATTCTAGTGCGCGTTGTGATTCAAGCTGAGCTAAAGGATGTTCAGTTCTCAAGTGAATACAAAGAGGTGAGTCGTTTTATGGAGTAGAACACGGGAATGCATGATGGAATGAGCTCAGATCGACGATCCGAGTCAGCTCGCTGATCTGAGCCACGGGTATGTAGGCAGTTTTCATGAGATCGGCTCGCCCGGCCCACAAGTCAAACACTGATTCTCTTATTAAGGGTGAGCCCTTGTCTAGCGTTTGGGTCGCTCGGTACAAGCTGTTTGATTTGTAATGTGTGCGAAGCTTTTGGGTTTGATATTTGGAAGATTTGAATTTTTTGTGAGCTATTCTCCTCGTTTCACTTGATTTTTTTGAAGATTTGAATTATTTGTGAGCTATTCTCCCCATTTCCCTTGATTTTTTGGAAGATTTGGATTTGTTGCGAGTTGTTCTCTTCGCCTCAAATTTCTACGGAAGAGCAAGACTTGGACTAATAACTTATATAGGGGAGGTGTTGTTGGTGAATGCAAGGATCTTTGAGATGAGACCCGAGCTGGAACGGATTCTAGTGCACGTTGTGATTCGAGCTGAACTAAAGGATGTTTAGTTCTCAAGTGAATACAAAGAGGTGAGTCATTTATGGAGTAGAAGACGGGAATGCATGATGGAATGAGCTCAGATCGCCGATCCGAGCTAGCTTGTCGATCCGAGCCACGGGTATGTAGTCAGTTTTCATGAGATCGGATCGTCCGGGCCACAAGCTAGCTATTTTTTGTGAGCTATTCTCTTTGTTTCCTTTGATTTTTTTGGAAGACTTGCATTTTTTGTGAGCTATTCTCTTCGTTTCAATTGAATTTTTGGAAGTTATGCATTTTTTGTGATGTAGTCTCTTCGTTTCACTTGCATTTTTGGGAGATTTGATTTTTTTTGTGAGCTATTCTCTTCTTTTCCCTTGAATTTTTTTTTGCAAGACTTGCATTTTTTGTGAGCTATTCTCTTCGTTTCAATTGAATTTTTAGAAGTTTTGAATTTTTTGTGATCTATTCTTCTTTGTTTCACTTGTATTTTTGAGAGATTTGAAATTTTTGTGAGATATTCTCTTCGGCTCAAATTTCTACGGAAGTGCAATACTTGGACTAATAACTTATATAGGGGAGGTGTTGTCCGCGGAAGCTCCCCCATGCCCCTCTAATAGAATCAGTGCTAGTGATCCCGTTTTGAAATCCGACGGACGGATGGATGAGCAGGTCGGATTTCAAAACGGGATCAGCAGCACTGATTCCATTAGAGGGGCATGAAGCCACCTGATTGCTATGCGGGGGCTGCTCAAAGTCCCGTCTTTCGAGTCGCTCGACGGCGCAAGTCGGAAAGGGTTCGACAGCGGTTGTCGTTCCAATGCGTCGTCGCAGTGACATGGAAGGCGATCTTCGGGTTAGCCCTTGTCTAGCTTTTGGGTCGCTTGGTACAAGCGATCTGCTATGTACTTTCCGCGAACCCCTATCCGGGTACTCGTTAGCTATGCATTGGCTCTTGCATGTGTGGAACGGAGAGATGCGGCCTTCACAGGGAGTCGGCCTGAAATAGTTCTGTGCGTGCGAATGGAGCCGCGTATAGCTTTTGGGTCGTTTGGATAGGGTGCCCCTCCAAGCGAATCAGTGCTGGTGCTCGGACGGATTTGCGGCTCAGATTTAAAATGTGAGGAGCATGCCTGATTTTATTTGAGGGGCATGAAGCCACCTGATTGCTATGCGGGGGCTCCCCTGGGTCGTCTCTTTTGGGTCACTCGATGGCGCAAGTCGGAGAAGGGTTCGACAACGGTAGTCGTTCCAGCGCGTCGTCATTAGTGATACTGAAGTCGATCTGTGTGCAGCCCCCGTCTAGCACTTGGGTCTGCATGCCGCAAGAAGATTTGAATTTTTTGTGAGTTAAAGTCTTTTTCTTTTTTTCGTTTCACTGGAGTTTTTGCGAGATTTGAAGTTTTTGTGAGCTATTCTCTTCGTTTCACTTAAATTTTTTGTGAGCTATTCTCTTCGTTTCACTTGAATTTTTGGAAGTTTTGAGTTTTTTGTGAGCTATCCTCTTCGTTTCACTTGAATTTTTGCAGGATTTGAATTTTTTGTGAGCTATTCTTCTTTGTTTCACTTGGTTTTTTGGAAGATTTGAATTTTTTGTGAGCTATTTTCTTTGTTTCCCTTGTTTTTTTTTGGAAGACTTGCATTTTTTGTGAGCTATTCTCTTCTTTTCCCTTGATTTTTTTTTTGCAAGACTTGGATTTTTTGTGAGCTATTCTCTTCATTTCAATTGAATTTTTGGAAGTTTTGAATTTTTTGTGATCTATTCTCTTTGTTTCACTTGTATTTTTGAGAGATTTGAAATTTTTGTGAGATATTCTCTTCGGCTCAAATTTCTACGAAAGTGCAATACTTGGACTAATAACTTATATAGGGGAGGTGTTGTCCGCGGAAGCTCCCCCATGCCCCTCTAATAGAATCAGTGCTGGTGATCCCGTTTTGAAATCCGACAGACGGACGGATGATTAGGTCAGATTTCAAAATGGGATCAGCAGCACTGATTCCATTACAGGGGCATGAAGCCACCTGATTGCTATGCGTGGGCTGCTCAAAGTCCCGTCTTTCGGGTCGCTCGATTGCGCAAGTCGGAAAGGGTTCGACAGCGGTTGTCGTTCCAATGCGTCGTCGTTGTGACATGTAAGGCGATCTTAGGGTCAGCCCCCGTCTAGCTTTTGGGTTGCTTTGGTACAAGCGATCTGCTATGTACTTTCCGCGAAACCCTATCCGGGTACTCGTTAGCTATGCGTTGTCTCTTGCATGTGTGCAACGAAGAGATGCGGCCTTCACAGGGAGTCGGCCTGAAACAGTTCTGTGCGTGCGAATGGAGCCGCGTATAGCTTTTGGGTCGTTTGGATAGGGTGCCCCTCCAAGTGAATCAGTGCTGGTGCTCGGATGGATTTGCGGCTCGGATTTAAAATGTGAGTAGCATGCCTGATTTTATTGGAGGGGCATGAAGCCACCTGATTGCTATGCGGGGGCTCCCCTGGGTCGTCTCTTCTGGGTCACTCGATGGCGCAAGTCGGAGAAGGGTTCAACAACGGTAGTTGTTCCAGCGCGTCGTCATTAGTGATACTGAAGTCGATCTGTGGGCGAGCCCCGGTCTAGCATTTGGGTCTGCATGCGGCAAGAAGATTTGAATTTTTTGTGAGTTAAGTCTTTTTCGTTTCACTGGAGTTTTTGCGAGATTTGAAGTTTTTTGTGAGCTATTCTCTTCGTTTCACTTGAATTTTTGGAAGTTTTGAATTTTTTGTGAGCTATTCTCTTCGTTTCACTTGAATTTTTTGAAGTTTTGAATTTTTTGTGAGCTATTCTCTTCCTTTCACTTGAATTTTTGCAGGATTTGAATTTTTTGTGAGCTATTCTTCTTTGTTTCACTTGGTTTTTTCGAAGATTTGAATTTTTTGTGAGCTATTCTCTTTGTTTCCCTTGATTTTTTTTTGGAAGACTTGCATTTTTTGTGAGCTATTCTCTTCGTTTCAATTGAATTTTTGGAAGTTATGCATTTTTTGGTGATGTAGTCTCTTCGTTTCACTTGCATTTTTGGGAAATTTGATTTTTTTGTGAGCTATTCTCTTCTTTTTCCTTGATTTTTTTTGCAAGACTTGGATTTTTTGTGAGCTATTCTCTTCATTTCAATTGAATTTTTGGAAGTTTTGAATTTTTTGTGATCTATTGTTCTTTGTTTCACTTGTATTTTTGAGAGATTTGAAATTTTTGTGAGATATTCTCTTCGGCTCAAATTTCTACGGAAGTGCAATACTTGGACTAATAACTTATATAGGGGAGGTGTTGTCCGCGGAAGCTCCCCCATGCCCCTCTAATAGAATCAGTGCTGGTGATCCCGTTTTGAAATCCGACAGACGGACGGATGATTAGGTCGGATTTCAAAACGGGATCAGCAGCACTGATTCCATTAGAGGGGCATGAAGCCACCTGATTGCTATGCGGGGGCTGCTCAAAGTCCCGTCTTTCGGGTCGCTCGATGACGCAAAGTCGGGAAGGGTTCGACAGCGGTTGTCGTTCCAATGCGTCGTCGCTGTGACATGGAAGGCGATCTTCGGGTCAGCCCCCGTCTAGCTTTTGGGTTGCTTTGGTACAAGCGATCTGCTTGTACTTTCCGCGAAACCCTATCCGGGTATTCGTTAGCTATGCGTTGTTTCTTGCATGGGTGGAACGGAGAGATGCGGCCTTCACAGGGAGTCGGCTTGAAACAGTTCTGTGCGTGCGAAAGGAGCCGCGTATAGCTTTTGGGTCGTTTGGATAGGGTGCCCCTCCAAGTGAATCAGTGCTGGTGCTCGGACGGATTTGCGGCTCGGATTTAAAATGTGAGTAGCATGCCTGATTTTATTGGAGGGGCATGAAGCCACCCGATTGCTATGCGGGGGCTCCCCTGGGTCGCCTCTTTTGGGTCACTCGATGGCGCAAGTCGGAGAAGGGTTCGACAACGGTAGTCGTTCCAGCGCGTCATCATAGTGATACTGAAGTCGATTTGTGGGCGAGCCCCCGTCTAGCTCTTGGGTCTGCATGCCGCAAGGAGATTTGAATTTTTCGTGAGTTTAAGTCTTCGTTTTTCCTTGATTTTTTTTTGGAAGACTTGAATTTTTGGAAGTTCTGAATTTTTTTGTGAGCTATTATCTTTCGTTTCACTTGAATTTTTGCAAGATTTGAAATTTTTGTGAGCTATTCTCTTTGTTTCACTTGGTTTTTTTTGGAAGATTTGAATTTTTGTGAGCTATTCTCTTTGTTTCCCTTTGTTTTTTTTTTTTTTGTTTTTTTTTGGGAAGACTTGCGTTTTTTGTGAGCTATTCTCTTCGTTTCAATTGAATTTTTGGAAGTTATGCATTTTTTGTGATGTAGTCTCTTCGTTTCACTTGGTTTTTTGGAAGATTTGAATTTTTTGTGAGCTATTCTCTTTATTTCCCTTTGATTTTTTTGGAAGACTTGCATTTTTTGTGAGCTATTCTCTTCGTTTCAATTGAATTTTTGGAAGTTATGCATGATGCATTTTTTGGGAGATTTGATTTTTTTTGTGAGCTATTCTCTTCTTTTCCTTTGAATTTTTTTTGCAAGACTTGCATTTTTTGTGAGCTATTCTCTTCGTTTCAATTGAATTTTTGGAAGTTTTGAATTTTTTGTGATCTATTCTTCTTTGTTTCACTTATATTTTTGAGAGATTTGAAATTTTTGTGAGATATTCTCTTCGGCTCAAATTTCTACGGAAGTGCAATACTTGGACTAATAACTTATATAGGGGAGGTGTTGTTCGCGGAAGCTCCCCCATGCCCCTCTAATGGAATCAGTGCTGGTGATCCCGTTTTGAAATCCGACAGACGGATGGATGATTAGGTCGGATTTCAAAACGGGATCAGCAGCACTGATTCCATTATAGGGGCATGAAGCCACCTGATTGCTATGCGTGGGCTGCTCAAAGTCTCATCTTTCAGGTCGCTCGACGGCGCAAGTCGGAAATGGTTCGGCAGCGGTTGTCGTTCCAATGCGTCGTCGCAGCGACATGGAAGGCGATCTTCGGGTCAGCCCCTGTCTAGCTCTTGGGTTGCTTTGGTACAAGCGATCTGCTATGTACTTTCCGCGAACACCTATCCCGGTACTCGTTAGCTATGTGTTGGCTCTAGCACGCATGGAACGCAGAGATGCGGCCTTCACAGGGAGTTGGCCTGAAACAGTTCCGTGCCTTGCGAATGGAGCCGCGTATAGCTTTTCGGTCGTTTGGATAGGTGCCCCTCCAAGTGAATGAGTGTTGGTGCTCGGACGGATTTGCCGCTCGGATTTAAAAATGTGAGCAGCAGCACAGATTCTATTGGAGGGGCATGAAGCCACCCAATTTTTATGCGTGGGCTCCCTTGGGTCGTGTCTTTTGGGTCACTCGATGGCGGAAGTCAGAGAAGGGTTCGACAGCGGTAGTCGTTCCAGCGCGTCGTCATAGTGATACTGAAGTCGATCTGTGGGCGAGCCCCCGTCTAGCTCTTGGGTCTGCATGTCGCAAGAAGATTTGAATTTTTTGAGTTAAGTCTCTTCGTTTCACTTGAATTTTTGCGAGATTTGAATTTTGTTTGTTGCGAGGTAGTAAAATTCTCTTCGTTTTGACTTGAAGTTTTGGATTTTTTGTGAGCTATTCTCTTCGTTTTTCCTTGGTTTTTGTTTTGGAAGACTTGAATTTTTTGTGGGCTATTATTTTATTCTTTTCAC
Organism: Chamaecyparis obtusa; assembly: GCA_027943335.1. Classification (NCBI taxonomy): domain Eukaryota; kingdom Viridiplantae; phylum Streptophyta; class Pinopsida; order Cupressales; family Cupressaceae; genus Chamaecyparis; species Chamaecyparis obtusa. The sequence goes on along the minus strand of BSBK01013830.1, from coordinate 176,306 downwards.
TTGAATTTTTGGAAGTTTTGAATGTTTTTGTGAGCTATTCTCTTCGTTTTCACTTGAATGTTTGCAAGATTTGAATTTTTTGTGAGCTATTCTGTTTGTTTCACTTGGTTTTTTTGGAAGATTTGAATTTTTTGTGAGCTATTCTGTTTTGTTTCCCTTGATTTTTTTGTAAGACTTGCATTTTTTGTGAGCTATTCTCTTCGTTTCAATTGAATATTTGGAAGTTGTGCATTTTTTGTGATTGTAGTCTCTTCGTTTCACTTGCATTTTTGGGAGATTTGATTTTATTTGTGAGCTATTCTCTTTTTTTTCCCTTGATTTTTTTGTGAGCTATTCTCTTCGTTTCAATTGAATTTTTGGAATTTCTGAATTTTTTGTGATCTATTCTTTTTGTTTCACTCGTATTTTTGAAAGATTTGAAATTTTTGTGAGATATTCTCGTCGGCTCAAATTTCTACGGAAGTGCAAGACTTGGACTAATAACTTATATAGGGGAGGTGTTGTCCGCGGAATCTCCCCCATGCCCCTCTAATAGAATCAGTGCTGGTGATCCCGTTTTGAAATCCGACAGACGGACGGATGATTAGGTCAGATTTCAAAACGCGATCAGCAGCACTGATTCCATTAGAGGGGCATGAAGCCACCTGATTGCTATGCGGGGGCTGCTCAAAGTCCCGTCTTTCGAAGGTCGCTCGACGGTGCAAGTCGGAAAGGGTTCGGCAGCGGTTGTCGTTCCAATGCGTCGTCGCAGTGACATGGAAGGCGATCTTCGGGTCAGCCCCCGTCTAGCTTTTGGGTTGCTTTGGTACAAGCGATCTGCTATGTACTTTCCGCGAACCCCTATCCGGGTACTCGTTAGCTATGCGTTGGCTCTTGCATGCGTGGAACGAAGAGATGCGGCCTTCACAGGGAGTTGGCCGGAAATAGTTCTGCTCTTGTGAATGGAGCCGCGTATATAGCTTTTGAGTCGTTTGGGTAGGTGCGCCCCTCCAAGAGAATCAGTGCTGGTGCTCGGACGGATTGGTAGCTCGGATTTAAAATATGAACACTAGCACTGATTCTATTGGAGGGGCGCATTAGGCCACCCGCTTGCTATGCGGGGGCTGTCCAGGGTCGTAACTTTTGGGTCAGTCGACGGTGCACTTCGGAAAGGGTTCGACAGCGGTTGTCGTTCCAACACATCGTCGCATTGACAAGAAAGGCGATCTTCGGGTCAGCCCCCGTCTAGCTCCCGGGTCACTTGGTACAAGCTACTTGCTATGTCGCTTCGACTTCCGATACTTGAGTGCGCAATGGCTCAAGATGCTTTGCATTGGAATCAGTTAGTTATCATATGTGTCGGCGGATTGGATCTCAAGTCAATCTAGGCGGGTGCGACATTAGTTGCTAAGTCTCGATCGAAAACGATTTGGATTCATCTAGATGCATTGTTATCTGACTTGAGGAACTATGCGAGCGAGTTGGGTTACCTCCTCGTGGATATGTTGGATACGCGTTATGACGGATAAGATGATGGATTGCGGTAAGAATGACGAATTTTTGGAAGATGAATTATTTTGGTGAGCCATGTTCTTTGTTTTACTTGAATTTCTGGAAGATTTGAATTTTGTTTTCTAGCTATTCTTTTCGTTTTCCTAGATTTTTTCGAAAGACTTGAATTTTTTGTGATCTATTCTGTTCGTTTCACTTGAATTTTTGGAAGATTTGATTTTTTGTGAGCTTTTTGTCATCGTTTCACTTGAATTTTTGGAAGATTTGAATTTTTTGGGAGCCAGTTTCTTCGGCTTAAATTTCCACTCAAGAGCAAGACTCGGACTAATAACTTATATAGGGGAGGAGTTGTGTGTTGTTCGCGGAAGCTCCCCCATACCCCTCTTATAGAATCATTGCCGGTGATCGGACGGATGTGTAGGTCGGATTTCAAAATGGGATCACCAGCACTGATTCTATTAGAGGGGCATGAAGCCACTTGATTGCTATGCGGGGGCTGCCCAAAGTCCTGTCTTTCGGGTCGCTCGACGGTGCAAGTCGGAAAGGGTTCGGCAGCGGTTGTCGTTCCAATGCGTCGTCGCAGTGATATGGAAGGCAATCTACGGGTCAGCCCCTGTCTAGCTTTCGGGTCACTTTGGTACAAGTGATTTGCTATGTACTTTCCGCGAACCCTATCCACGTACTCGTTAGCTACGCGTTGGCTCTTACACGAGCGGAACGGAGAGATGCGGCCTTCACAGGGAGTTGGCCGGAGATAGTTCTGTTTTTGTGAATGGAGCCGCGTATAGCTTTTGAGTCGTTTGGGTAGGTGCCCCCCTCCAAGAGAATCAGTGCTGGGTATCTCGGATTTAAAATCTGAGCACTAGCGCTGATTCTATTGGAGGGGCGCATTAGGCCACCCGCTTTCTATGCGGGGCCTGTCCAGGATCGTGTCTTTTGTGTCAGTCGACGTTGCAAGTAGGAAAGGGTTCGACAGCGGTTGTCGTTCCAACGCATCGTCGCATTGACAAGAAACGCAATTTTTGGGTCAGCCCCCGTCTAGCTCCCGGGTCGCTTGGCACAAGCGATTTGCTCTGTCGCATGCTGCATTAAGATTTGAATTTTTTGTTTGCTATTCTCATTTTTGTTTCATTGGAAGATTCGAATTTTTTGCGATCTCCTCTTTTGTTTCCTTTGATTTTTTTTTGGAAGATTTTAATTTTTTGTGAGCCTACTCTCTTCGATTCACTTGAGTTTTTGGAAGAAATGGATTTTTTTGGTGAGCTATGTTCTTTCTTTTACTTGAAGTTTTGGAAAATTTGAATGTTTTGCTAGTTGTTCTTTTCGTTTCCCTTCGATTTTTTCGGAAGACCTGAATTTTTTGTGAGCTATTCTGTTCGTCTTCACTTGAATTTTTTGAAGATTTGATTTTTTTGTGAGCTTTTTCCTCATCGTTTCACTTGAATTTTTGGAAGATTTGAATTGTTTGGGAGCCATTCTCAACGGCTCAAATTTCTACGGAAGAGAAAGACCCGGACTAATAACTTATATAGGGGAGTAGTAGTTCGCGGAAGCTCCCCCATGCCCCTCTAATAGAATCAGAGCTTGTGCGCGGACGGATGAGTAAGTCGGATTTAAAATCGGATCACTAGCACTGATTCTATTAGAGGGGCATGAAGCCACCTGATTGCTATGCGGGGGCTGCCCAAAGTCCTGTCTTTCGGGTCACTCAACGGTGCAAGTCGGAAAGTGTTCGGCAGCGGTTGTCGTTCGAATGTGTCGTCGCAGTGACATGGAAGGCAATCTTCGGGTCAGCCCCCGTCTAGCTTTCGGTTCGCTTTGGTACAAGCGATTTGCTATGTACTTTCCGCGAATCCTATCCGGGTACTCGTTAGCTATGCGTTGGTTCTTGCATGCGTGGAACGGAGAGATGCGGCCTTCACAGGGAGTTGGCCGGAGATAGTTCCGTTCTTGTGAATGGACCGGCGTATAGCTTCTGAGTCGTTTGGGTAGGTGCGGCCCTCCAAGAGAATCAGTGCTGGTGCTTGGACGGATTGGTAGCTCAGATATAAAATTTGAGCACTAGCACTGATTCTATTGGAGGGGCGCATTAGGGCACCCGTTTGCTATGCGGGGGCTGCCCATGCCCATGGTAGTGTCTTTTGTGTCACTCGACGGTGCAAGTTGGAAAGGGTTCGACAGCGGTTGACGTTCAAATGTTTCGTTGTAGTGACATGGAAGACAATTACTGGGTCAGCCCCCGTCTAGCTCTTGGGTCACTTTGCTGCAAGTGATTAATTCGGTTTTGGATGGATAAAATCCCTTTGTGAAAGGTG